>JAJOOO010000869.1:0-69736 GCA_029582685.1 Solanum piurae
CCCATCTTTTCATTTTATTTATGATTTAGCTTCCGCATCAGTTTATTATCTTTAGTATACTCATGATCATGCCAGCAGGGTTAGCTTGGGATCACTTGTGGTCCTAGGTCCCGTGTCCGCGTCTCGGGGGTAGTCTCGGGGCGTGACACCTAAAGACCTCAATCGATTAATCCACAATCAAGCACCTAACTCTTACAAAGACCTCAAGGGAATCAATATCTCAAGCAACCCTCGTTTCTAAGCAACGATCAACAAAAGCTTGAAACCAAGTTCTCAACACTCACATAAGGAATTCAGGTTTTTAACCACAATATTCAAACAAGTCTTTATGCATTTTAGGCCAATAGAATTGTTCCTCACGAATTACCCTAGTTTTCTCAATACCAAAATAATCTATTTATCTTGTTTATCACAAGAGAAATGATGATAAAAGTGGAAACAAAAGACAGATAGAAGAAGAGACACAAGAAGAGGAACAATTGGCAACTAAAGGATGTATTAAATCCTAAAACCTCCAATTACAATCCCTAAACAAGCACCTAATCAAGATAAATAGATAGACATACAAAGAGGAAACAAAAAGCAATCAAAGGGTATATTAAACCTAATGACCTCGATCCGTTAATCCTACAATAGCACCTACCTCTTATGAAGACCTCAAGGGAATCAATATTCCAAGCAACCCTCGTTTCTAAATAATGTTCAACAAAAGCTTACCAAGCTTTCAACATTCACACAAGGAGTTAAACTTATCATTCATCAATATTCAAAATAGTCTAAGTCTAAAATGAAACCCTAAAGGCCTATTTATAGTTTTAGGCTTTATTACATAGTTGGGCCCAAAAGTGACCCAAAATGGACAATGGGAGAGCTAAGTCTGGCTCGCCCATCCCTCTTGGCGATCCTCCCAATGGGTTCGGCGAGGGATCCTGTGTGATTTCTTTTTCCAGCCTCTTCTGAAACTTTGGGCGATCTGAGAGAAGCATTGAGCGATGCGCCGATGGGCCTCCAGTCCATTTGGCGATGGATCCAGCTCTTGCCAATGCCCTGTAACTTTGGGAGGTTTGGGAGTCATCGCCCAAGGCATTGGGCGACGTGCCAAAGGGCCTTATGCTCGCCCAAGTGCCAGTGTTGGCCATTCTCTTTCGTTCACCTGCCCAAGCGATCTTCCACGCATGTGAACCTTTGTTTGCCACCATTACAAGCCTACGAACTTCCATCCTTGTGAACAACTCTTCCACACATTGTAGTTCCCAAGCTTGGCAGTGAATTAAAGGCCTCGAGGCAATCCATTTTACATCATTCTCCCTTTCTTAAAAAGGATTCGTCCTCGAATCCATACCTTGAAAAACCATAGGGGAAGCAAATTGTACAAAGATCCTCATGGCATGAGGGTTAGAGTTAGCAATAACAATTACATAATTTGGTATCAGAGCCGAGCTTAGATTCGTTCCTACGATTCTAGTCTTGGGTTTGTTACGAAAACAAAAAAAATAAAAAAAATTGTTCAAAACGTTTTTGTTCAAATTTCTGAAATGGGTTTGATGATTTATATCTTGTTTAAAGTTTCCAAGGTTGGATTAGTGTTCCCTAACCTTATTTGAGTCTAGGGATGAGATTTAAAAGGGTTTGGTTCACTATTGAAGTTTCCACCATTGTTGGTTGAAGAAGCTTTAAAGAGACGAAGTGGGTTTTGAAATCTGGAAGTTTTGGCAAGGAATTGAGTGCTAAAATGTATTGGGATTTGTTCCCTATATCTAAGAGAACTTGGATCTCAAATTTTGTGAAATTCTGAGCTAAAAATCTTCGGAGTTTATTTTTGGGTCTTCATAGTGTTCATGAAGTTCTTGAAGGACATTCAAACCTTCAAGTAAGAAATCTTCAAAAGAGAAAGAGTTTGATCCAAAAGGGAAGAAAGAGAAAGTGTTAAAGGTGTTTGTCCAAAAGGAATTTACACTAAAAGGGTAAAGCAAAAGGCCAAGGAAGAGGGGAGGACCACCAAGGTTAATTTTTCAGATCCTTGCAATTGCAGCTTGAAGAATTTGGGCAAATCCCGACTTGGATCGCCCATACCACTCGGCACCTCACTCTTTCGGCAGCTAGGTCGCCGAGTTGGACCTCATCTTGGTGAAGACACTGGAAATTTCGACGAGCTAAGCCCTGATCGCCGAATCCATTTGGCGCATCGCCGAACTTCCATCCAGATCGCCGAGTTGCCTTGTCCGTTTGGAAATTTTGGCTAGTCAATCTTCAAGTTGGCGAGCTGAACTTCACATTAGGTGAAGAAAACTGTGCAATTGGTGATTGGAAGCTCATGTTATGACCATTTCTTCTCAGGTTCTAATTTCTAGTTTCTTTCTTCTGATTTTCATTCGTTGTCAAAGAATCCTAAACTGATTTTCAACTTGTAATTACCTACTTGTTGACTATTAGTTCTTGAATTCACTTCTTTGTAGTATTTTTCTTTTCATGCTTTTTCGTTTTACTTCGTAGTTATTTCTTGACTCAAGTCTGTTTGCTTTAATTGAGTCGCCCGTTCTTCTTGAAATATAAAAAATATATTCTGACCAAGAGTAGAAATCGAGATCTTGTGATCAACAGAGTATAAGCAATCTTCAGCATTAGCCGCGCCAATTTGAGAGGTAATCGAAGGTGTGTAAACACGAGTGGTTGTGAGTTCTTATTTAACACTAACGTTGTTTGTTGTTTTGTGAGTTGTCACTTTGTAGGTACACGGAGTTATAAGGCAGCATGTCCCCAGGTTACTATGATATGGGATGCGTCAAGGGTCTCGGTACCAAAATGATTGATTTTCCTAGCTTTGAAGGAAGACGTGATCCCGAGGCATATCCTGATTGGGAGTGGCAGTGTGAGCAGATTTTCCAACGCCATGATTTGAGAGGACTAGAGCGACCCTTGTATGCCCTTGGTCATTTGAAAGGTCTTACATTGGGTTAGTGGACTCAAGAGGAAAGACTCTGAACACTCCAAGTAAATACACACCCATTGACAAGGGAAAGATTGAAAGGGCTGATGAGGTTCAAGTATGTGCCAAAAGGGTACACAAAGCTTTTCAATGTCGATCCGAGAAGACCAGTTCTTAAGACAAAGGTTGTCATCTGTGGGGCTTTGGGACTTGACCTTGTCCTCAATGATGGGTAAAATATGAACTACATCACTCTAGAGGTGGTAGCCTACATGAGACTACCTCAACTACAAAGGACTTATCCATACACCATGGATGGATGTAAGGTTACCGAAGGGGTAATCGTATTTTTCACATGCGACAAATACTATGAGAAGGTTTGGTGTGATATAATGCCCATGGCTTCTTGTCACTTAAGTTTGGGGGCCAATTGGTTTATTTAACATAGGGTCCCAAACGAGCAGAATGGGTATAAGTGTGTTGTGGATCATTGGGGAACACCTCTATTTCCTATTCCTAAGGTGAAAAGTGAGAGACAAAAGATTGAGAGGAGTAAGGGAGATCAAGGTGGAAACCTTAGAGTGGAAGAAGAAGAGGTTGAGATGAGTGAAGTGAGAGGATTACCACAATCTTAATTTAACAATTTTGTTCACCTTCACTTGGTAAGAAATCTTATGTAGGTGCAGGCATGACAAATGAAGGAACACAAGTTCCCAACAAAGAGCCTATAGTCGAAGGAGTGATGGATGCACTTAGGGAATGTCCCAACATCCAAGGTAAAGAAGATCTTTCTTGCGGGCGTCAAGGTACAATAGCTAAACTTAGCATTTTTACCATTACAAATGAACAAAGTGTGAATGTTAGCTTGTCTATATGTGAGCCTATTATTTCTTTACCATGTGTTGATAATGTGCTTGTCGAGAATGTGGATACACTAGCTGATCCTATTGATGACCGAATTGATTCTTCTAGTATGATCGATTTGTGTCCACCTAGTGTTGACACCTATGCTTTGAATGCTAGCTCATTATTTTGTAATGATTGTGTGGATCAACCTGTTTGTGAGTGTAGTTCACTGGTTGAGGGTTCTTGTAATGTGATTAAGAAACCTCAAGTTGGTGGTACTAATGATAATATTGATCAATCGAATAAGAGTGACTCTATGAGAATATCTTTTGTGGATGATCAAATTGCTTGCTTTGCTCATAGAGATCCTGTGCTTGAAAATGCTTCGAAAGATGGTATGTGTCTTTTTTAGGGTGCACTTACATGTTCTAGTTCCCCCCAAGTGGTGGATCCTTCCCTCTTTAAGTATAATATCCTATTTCGAGATGATGAAATCACTCCTAGTGATATGCCTAGTGGTGTGAATCTTGAGAGCAGTATAGTTCTTGATAGATAAACTTGCTATAGTATCCCACTATGGTGTGAAGCTTTTCCTCCCAATGATGGAAATCTCTTCTTAGAAGATGAGAGTACTCTTGTAGGGAAGGAATGTGTTGAGGAGGAAGGTGGTGTTTGTTTTCCCATTTCCTTTTCTTCTTGGTATGTCCCAATTGTCAATAGTATGACCCATGAGTTTGAATCTATTAGTAGTCATATCCACGAAAACACCTTGGAGAAAGTTGAATTGCGAGACACCTTTCTCTATTACTTGTTTACATATAATGATGCTCATTTTGTTGAGTGGATATGAAGCTGGAAAATGAGAGTAACAATTGGGCAAAAGAAGAAGTACTTGATCCAAGTCCATGGATCTCCTTTCCATTTGACCCCGGTAGTGAATTAAATTATGGCACTTGTGTAGTGATGCTTGGTCAAGATGACTAGTATCATTTGGATGGATTTGTTGACACCTTTCCCTATGATGGAAAGTCCTTCTTAAGGGTTTACAATCCGATTGAGGAGCCTACATTGTCTATGGGGAAGGGTAGTTTCCTAAGCCCCTTTCTTTACTCTTGCTTTGAGTATGATCTTGTTGATCGTACATTTTATGGGGGTAGGAGTTCTTTGTTGAGAGAAGGTAAAGTTTTTACCTTTCTTTACTATCTCTTTGCATATGATGAGATCCCTAGTTGGATTAGAAGTGCCATGCATGTGGGTCAGGGTATCATTGAGGTCTACACTTGTTGGTATGACCCTGTTCTGTGGACCCTTTTTTCTTTTGATCCCGGTGAATGCATGAAGGTATTTGAACTGGTGGGAGTATCATCTTTTGGGTGGTACTGTCTTGTTGTTAAGAAGAATGACCATTGTCCTTGTTCACCATTAGTGGGCTTAATAGGCATGACAATAGAGGATGTTTGGTTGTTCCTTGAGTTTGAGTCTCCTCGGTTAAATGATTTTAATGCTAACCTCTGTACTACCCATCATGCTAAGAGGATAAGCTTCTTGCTTATGATCTATATGGTTTTACAAGGTTTGGATTCGAGGAATCACTTTTATCTACTTATGTATGATGATACTCATACTTGTGTGGGTTGCATATCTTATGTTAGTATTGGTATAAATTGGGCAAATGAGAGTCTCATTGACTCGATGATATGCAATCCTTTTTCATTTGACCCCGGTGTCGTCTTTAAGTGTGCTGAGTGTGGTAGTAACACCATCTGTCATTTGCATGATTCTTCTGTGGTGTTATTACTTGATCCAATGTGATTGAATGAGGTATGTTTACCAATTTGGGTGGGGGATACTTATGTACTTGAACCTGCTCATGAATTGGGAATAATTACTCTCTGGAAGTTATCTAGTGCATTGGATGGGGTCTTAATTTGGTTCACCACTACTTGTGCCTTCACACTTAGGTATGAGAGTGTTCATGTGCTACTTGACATAAGGGAGGTCTTGTGCTTGTTTGGATGTGGAACCAATGAGGGATTACATATGAGATTGTTTAAGTGTATTGGTTCCTTTACTCTACCCCTTTGTCAATATGTCTTGCTTAGCCAAGTGTCTCTTGTTTTGATGGGTTATAGACCCTTTGTTGATATTTATGATGCTTGGTTATATGTTAAATTTGTGCATCCTTGGCATGGTGATGAAATTGTTATTGCTAACGCTAACCTTCATGCCATGAGGATCTTTGTACTATTTACTTCCCGCATGATTTTGTAAGGTATGGATTCGAGGACGAATCCTTTTCAAGAAGGGGAGAATGATGTAAAGTGGATTGCCTCGAGGCCTTTAATTCATTGCCAAGTTTGGGAACTCCAATATGTGGAAGAGTTGTTCACAAGGATGGACGTTCGTGGGCTTGTAATGGTGGCAAACAAAGGTTCACATGTGTGGAAGATGGCATGGGCAGGTGAATGGAAGAGAATGGCCAACACTGGCACTTGGGCGAACAGAAGGTCATTTGGCGTGTCGCCCAATGCCTTGGGCGATGACTCCAAGACCGAAGTTACAGGGAGTTGGCAAGAGCTGGATCCATCACCAAATGGACTGGAGGTCTATCGGCACATCGCCCAATGCCTCCCTCAGACCGCCCAAAGTTCCAGAAGAGGCTGGAAGGAGGAATCACACAGGATCTCTCGCCGAACCCATTGGGCGGATCGCCAAGAGGGATGGGCGAGCCCGACTTAGCTCGCCCATTGTCCATTTCGGGTCACTTTTGGGCCCAACTATGTAATAAAGCCTAAAACTATAAATAGGCCTTTAGGGTTTCATTTTAGACTTAGACTATTTTGAATATTGATGAATGATAAGTTTAACTCCTTGTGTGAGTGTTGAAAGCTTGGTAAGCTTTTGTTGAACATTGTTTAGAAACGAGGGTTGCTTGGGATATCGATTCCCTTGATGTCTTCGTAAGAGGTAGGTGCTATTGTAGGATTAACGGATTGAGGTCATTGGGTTTAATATACCCTTTGATTATTTTTTGTTTCCTCTTTGTGTGTCTATCTATTTATCTTGATTAGGTGCTTGTTTAGGGATTGTAATTGGAGGTTTTAGGATTTAATACATCCTTTAGTTGCCAATTGTTCCTCTTCTTGTGTCTCTTCTTCTATCTTTGTTTTGTTTCCGCTGTTATCATCGTTTCTCTTGTGAGAATCGTATCATCCATGTAGTGCCACAAGGAGATTTTCCTTAAGTCTTATGAATTCAATTTGATGTGGCCGCTAGCTATTAAAGCTATTTTATGAAAATTTATTCTGCTTATCAAAGTCATTTCGCAATAGACCGTTTTCAGTTATTTCTGATATATTGGAGAAAATTTGTTTTTTTTTTATATATTTACAGAAACAAGACATCCATATGGTACTATAGGGATAAGACAAGCGAAAGACCATCTAGATTGCAACTTAGCCAGAGTACATTTCATATAATTTAATAAACTTATCCAGAGGTCATTCAGATACCGGAAAGGCAAAATTATGTTGTCCATCAACTTGAATTAAAATTGTGTGTTGACCTAAAAAGCTACAGACGAGGTCGTAACACTTTCATTACTCTACTTTATATGGAATCATGTTGATATACATATGTTTGAACAGTTAGTATATTAAATACAGGCTACACATAATTGCACAACTCATAAGAATGCACAACCATGATTGATTGACAAACATACGTAAAAAACATCATTCAATGGGATATAACTCATAAAAGTATAGTCTTAGTTGATTGGGAAACTTATAGTAAAGACATAGGGCTATGCAAAAACTAGACAATCATAAATAAGATTGACAAACTTATTATACATTCTTATTTGTTGAAAAAAAAAAGGGTTCCATAGAAAGTGTATCTACAAATCAGAAAAATATATGCTAACTAAACAATCATAAATATGCACAAACACAATAATTTGAAGGATTATGAAGAAATCAGAAGACCATACCCTCCCTCTCCACCAAACAATATCCAACAACACATTCTTCCTTCAGATACCACACACTATCAAAATCTACAATTTTAAAAACTGACCTAAGTGACTTTATACTTCAGAGAGGAAGAACATACAAAATAAACTTTAGAAAGAAATAAAAGATAACCTTAAATTAGGGCTTTGTGAAGTCTAACAGCAATTTTCAAAGCTTTGGTGAAGCAGAACAAACACACACCAAATATTTTAGGGCTTGGAGCAGTGAAAATCGCAGTGAACTGAAGAAGAGATTGGAATAGTGAAAATCAACGACATTGATGACTTGGATGGAACTGAAGGTCTCTTTGCTAAACTAAAGATGATTCTGCCCAGCAATTTTGAGTCCTGCGAGCTCTTAATGATTTTGAGACCTACGATTTAGTATTAGACGATTTTTTTTAATGTGATTTTTATTATTTTGGGAGAAATTTTTTTTATAACTTCAAGAAAAATATTGTAAATCCGTTTTGGCGGTATAGTGAAATTAGGGGAAAAATAAAGAGGGAAATAACAACCGTAGCAATAGAAATACAAACTATTGCCAATACCAATCTATTGCAATGGTCGTCAAAATTTGTTGCACTACACCAATCTATGGCGACAGTTCCAATGTTATTGCAACGGTTTGATAGATACAATGTGTTAATAGAGTCATGGACCTTATGCAACGCATGGAACCGTTGCTATACCAATTCTATGGCAACCAATTGACAACCGTTGCCAAAGGCATCACTGTCGGCCGTAGGCCTAATTTCTAGTAGATCTATCAATACGTGAGCTAATCCTAAACCAAATCAAATATTTATCAAAATGCAAAATAAAAGTAAGAATATAAAGAAAATAAAGTCTTTAAGTTATGCTTTTGCTAAATATAACAGAATGCCACTACTAGAAATATGATCAAATGGCACGGTTAAGTTACCATTGCAATAGGCTTTTCTACCATTGCTTAAGCTCTAACGCCACGATTTAGGCAACCGCTACAACAGATGGCGTGGCAATAGTTCTATTGCGACAGACGGTTGTTTCCGACGGTTATTATAATTGTAGCAGTAGATGGCCCTATTGCAACGGTTTCGAGATTAATTAATTGCCGACTGTTAAAATTGTATTGCTACGGTTATGAACCGTCGCAATAAAATTTTATGCCACATTTATTTACAGTTGTCATGACCCAGGCCGTCGTGATTGGCACCCACACTAACCCACCGGTGGGAGAACCACTACTACAACCCAACTAAGAAGCATTAACCAAGATACTACACATTTAAAGATACGGAAGCAGGTTTAAATGACAATAAAAATACGGAGTTCCCATAAACTCAAAAGGTTTAAACAAATAACTTAACCAAACTAATGCGGAAGTCTTAACCCTTAGAACCTGAAAGTCATTGTACCAAAACTCTATTAACGACAAGTCTAAGACCAAGGGGTACAACCCCGAAGCTAAACAAAATACCTTAAACAAATAGTCTAAGTCCGAAAAGGGTGGACTTAAACAAGAAAGATCCATGGCAGCCTGAAAGAACTGGCTCACCCTTGAATCCGGTCACGCTCAATAGTCACCTAGCTGAACAATAGCCGCCTGAAGATGCCCTGTACTCAACAAAGAACAAGTAAGTGTAGTATCAGTACACAACCACAGTGTACTGGTAGGATCACGCGGCTATCCCAATAAGTGAAACACATGCAAGTAACCACAAAATTATACAACAGGCATATACCAAACATATACAATATTAGTCATCTTTTCAGGATCAATGTAGCATTCCACGTTCTCAACAATACACATTGGTTATCATTTTAGAGCAATATACAGTCTTCCAATATCAATCATCATTAGATATGAATGTAATCATCACAAGTATATACACAACACAATTCAATGGTCCTCTCATGGAATCCAAACCCAAACTGTTAGTGTATCGGTTCGTGGTACCCGATCCAATATTTATGTTGGAACCTGGCAACCGATCCCATATTTATGCCGAAACGTGGCAACCAATCCCATATTTCTGCCGAAACGTGGCAACCGATCCCATATTTGTGCCGAAACGTGGCAATCGATCCAAGTTAGTGTGTCGGAACGTAACACCCGATCCATTCAACAAACCACAATCACAGTGTATATTCTCATAATCATACAGCAAGAGGTGATTCATGGCAAATAATTATTCAATTATCCTTATTTACGATTATGGTGATCAATAATGTAACATTCACATATATACATGCATTATAATCAGCAATTACAAATATATATCACACCAACATGAAATCACAACCATCACCTACCTCGAATCCAAGCTTGAATCCCCTAAGGTCTAATTATCCGGATTATAACAAACCCAATAACCCTAGACTAAACCCAAGATCCTAATACCCAGATTAGGGCTTTTTCCACTATAATTTCCAGATCAAAACCCTCCCCCATCGATAATCACCCACGAATTTACATTCTACAGATCAAAAAATGGATTCGGGAAGTTAAAACCTTACCTTTAGCCTCAAGAATGGTGGAAAACTGTCAATAAAGCACCCATGGTCGTACTCTCAAAGTTGAAACTTGCAGAATAAAATGATTTTGGGGTTTATTTCCGACTTAAATCGCGATTGTCCCGCTATGGCGGCCCCTATCCTACCACAGCGACCCCGCCCTGGCGGGAATAATCCCGCCACAACGGCTTGTACGGAAACATAATGTCGAATTAAGAGCTCCAAACCCCCATTTCACAACACACCTTCATCTCACGACACTCTTAAAACACTCGTTCATGCTTAAGATCAATTCCGGGAGTTCTACTAGCCCGAATTCAGTTTTGTAAAGTCGTACGGGTTCCTTAAAGTCTTAGATATCTACTCACACAGTCAATTTCATTATTACACTTCTCATTCATTACCATATTTCCCTAAGACTCGCCGGACTCCGATTTCATCCAAATCTGGACTAGGCTAGGAAATTTCAAGTTACTACTCAAAAGTTTTTCTGATCCAATTCTTTCCCCCACTGGCTTTTCCCTAACGATGAAATCAAGGCGTTACAATAGATACCAATTTACCCATCACTCATCCCCGAGTGATCAACTAGGAAAGACTGGCTAAAGTAAGAGTAGAGTAGTATTTGAATCGTTGAATCACTAGGGATACTTGTCCCGCATACTTTTTATGTAGACTATGGCTTCTAGAAGCTTAGCTTGGATACATCTCACCTTGTCCTGATCATCCTTCACCAAATCAACTCCCAAGGTTTTACATCTTCAGCCCTAAACCACCTTATGGGTGATCTACACATCCTCCCATACAATGCCTCAATGAAGTCATCACAATACTCGAGTGATAATTATTGTTGTATGTAAACTTAACTACAACAAAAGCTATTCTCAATAACCACCAAAGTTGATCGTACTCACGTCTGCCACATGTTATCAAGGACCTTGACACAATCATAAGGACTAATCTTTTCTCACATAAGCATGATAAAATTCTAAATCAATACTTATTACACTTAGAGGTGGACCTGAACCAACCAACACACACACATAATACTCAACCAATCATAGTTCTTATTAACATCTCCTTCTCACAACATAAATTTCCATGAGCTTAAGTTACAAAATTTGATCTTTAGACATCAGATACTCATCGAGGGATATGTCCAAGCATACAACCCTCTAACCATACTATCGAATGCTAGATTTAGCAATTATGATTGTAGATTACCCTTAAGAACAGTAGAATTGGACCCAATGATCCCCGCATTCATCCACACACAATCAATACATGAACACGACGACTAGACAAATATTAAGATTGTCGGACAACCATGACCACACAGGGTAGCTCTTCTATGAATTCTCATAAGCAAGTGGTACATGTTGAACCACTAAAATACTTTAACAACTCCAAGACAACACCAATTATGTCATTCGAAATAACCAAATCTTCCCACTTTTCCTACTCAATCAAGAGAACATCGCTTTGGTACCCCTGATCCACTACTAGGGATCCACCCACAAAAGTGAAAACACACTAGAGCATAGCTATTGAATCATACTCACAATACTAAAAACCATCATAAACACTCCGACCATTTACCTTAGTGTAAACCAACACTTTTAAAAATGAAACCTTTCTTAGGTACTTAACAATCAAGAGTAGTAAACTTACGACTCAACCCAAGTGTAAGTCCTTTCAAATGCTCAATACCGAATACAATTGATCATTTCTCACCTTGCCAATTCATACCTTGACAAAATACATCACCATGAATTTAAACTTACAATGAAAAATCTGAATTGTAATTTCCACCGTATAACACAATCCCTTTCTCTATTAACATTAGCTTGTACCTTAAAGATTATTTTTTTGAATTCATGGATCTCTGTTTATCATTGATCGCATCTCCATCGATCTTACAATATATTTTGCTAAAATTTCAGTCATACTTATTACTTAACTCAAAAACAAGAACCAGGCACTTATCATCACACTCAAGCTAATGTTTGTAAACTTTTTTCTCAAGTCTTTTTCAATAGTTGCCAACCAATATTATTATATAGTTGCATTCCATCACAAACTCTTATTACCCTTATGCTCAGTCAGCCTTGACTATTACCACAGAGTCAAACTTTTCATCAACACGACACCTCAAACTCAGGTATACCCATCAAATTCAAAGAACTAACCCAATTTTTATGCGCATTTTCTTACTAAAATACTTCAATTGCCTTCACCCAAGTATACTCAATGGGACTTTCTTTATCCATAAGTTTGTCATCCCAGTATTAATCCACCCCTTTATGACTTAAGATAAAATCAACATGCCTCATGCTACCATCCTTCTTCTTAACAAACAAGACAGGAACACCCCACGGGGGCACTAGGAGGGATAAAACCTTAATCAATAAGCTCCTGAATTTGAGCTTTAAGCTCTCTCAATTTTGACACCACGGGAATAGACTCAATAGAGGGGGATTCAACCTCAACATCCCGAATATGAGCCAATCACGCCAAACAATCTCGCCCCACCAGTTTCCTACCCCGCACGACAGATATGACCTTAGCTGACTTAGTCTTATACCCCCTTCCCACTCTAACCTTTCCCTACCCGGGATCTCTAGAGTTACCGACTTAGCATTACCATTAAGCACAACACAATAGGGGGACAAACAATTCATGCCTAAGATTATATCTAGTCAGTCATATACAACATAACCAAATCAACCCAAATCTGAAAATCCATAAACACAGCAGGACAACACGATATACATGAGTGAATATGGCCGACTCTTCAACTGGGGTAGAAACATGGATGGCATCAAGTATAACACAAATCATATCAAATTCAAAGGAAAATCTCACGGACATATAAGAATAAGTAGAGCCCGGATCAAGCAACACATTAGACATCCAGTCACAACCAATAATAGTTCTTGTGATCAATGCATCAGACCCTCAGCCTCGGTCTTGCCCGGAAAGGCATAAAACTGAGCCCTGTCATCTTGATGGGAAACCTCCTTGCCTGGACGCACTAGTCCTCTACCCGTATTACCATTTCCCCGGCCTCCACGGCCTTGCTGATTTCCTCCTCATATGACCAGGTTCTTCACAATCGTAACACACTTAATAACTTAAGCAAGTAAACCTCGCCTGTTATTGGAGCAGTCGTATCCTGACCTCTTCTTGATATACAAATAATCCATGAAATTGTATTATAACTTCGAACCTCAAATGACATAACATAAGTTCATTATTCGCTAAACAACCCATACATGTTATGACAACAATACTAAATGCATTTTCCAAACTAATGGTGTTCATTATCTAACCGTCTCTTACCAAAACTTCTTGAATATTTTCACCTATAAATTTGGATCTGCAAATACATCTTAATCCCTTCATAAGCGACAATAGTAGCTAGCGAGCCCCACGAAACTCTTAACTTCAGTCATAGAACTAAGTCGGACTCAATTCCTGATTGCTTCAATCTCTTAGAGATCTACCATTACCCCTTCCATTGAACTACATGCCCCAAAAAGGCAACCAAAGTCAACCAAAATTCACACTTAGAAAATTTCACACACCCCTTTTATTTTTTTAGTCACATGGATACCAGTTTTTTTGTTGTTTTTTACAACATTCAATTTATTACAAGGTTTTATAGTCTATCCTCGATTGCTGAACACTGATTGGATTGCATGGGTTAGTTTGGATTCGATTTGGGTTCTATAAGGAGACCTGGGAAAAACATAGGAGACAGGGCTGAGGTTTTGTCTCGCCCTGTCCTGCTTTGACGGAGAATTTCTGCTCTAACGGCCTCGCGCTGGCGGAAAAAAATCCTGCCTCAGCGGCTCATACGGAAACAGTACCCAGGCAATAAGTTTTTCAGTTTTCTCTTTTCTAAATATCCCAACGGGTTTCAGCTTTACTGAGAAATTTAGGATAATCTTCTGAACTAGGATAATCATTGTCTACCCCGTGTCAATCCAACGATACACAATCCAACTCATTCTCATTAATTCAACACCATAACCCACACATCCCCAGGATACACCCAGACACTCACGCGATTATTACTCAAGCGCAAGACACGTCCAAATCTTTCTTATGAATGACCTCGTACATTATCTAAACCCTTGCATCGAACTTAGTCTTGACCTTCTTTTCACAACAAGTTTCACGATACTCAACAGTTACAACTTGCATAGTTTCAATCAATTCAGCCAACATATCGCACATATCAAACATCAGACCCGCACTTATTGTGCACATGATCATATCATCACATCCAAGCAAATACAACTTCCACATTCACAGTTAATTCACGCAACAAGGAACACACATTCACAGTTTTCAAGTTACAATCACAGATAAGCCAGATTTCTAAATTAGTTTGTTCCATAGATGGCCATTACCCGTCTCCCAGTACAAGAGCAAAATGTAAACTGATGCACTCTGCAACTGGTCAAAACATCATTTATCTGAGGCAGTGGATACTTATTACGAATAGTGACCCTATTCAACTGTTGGTAGTCTATACACATCCTCTCTTCCTAGTGATGGTGTTACCACTGTTGTTGCCCTAGTTCGGATTATAGAGTGAAGGAGGAAAGATAACAATTTGTATCACCCAGATACCAATTGTATTCAAGTCATGTCACAAAGGAGTAGAAAGATGTAAGTTTTCCTAAAGTCCTATAGCCTCTCGAAGAAAAGTACAGACGTCTTCGTACCGTTCCTCAAGACTCTACTAAACTCATTTTGGTACAATGAGATCAACGAACTTAGGGCTCTGATACCAACTTTGTCACGACCCAGACCGTCGTGATTGGCACCCACACTAACCCTCCAGCGGGAAAACCACTACTACAACCCAACTAAAAAACCTTAACCAAGATACTACGCATTTAAAGATACGGAAACATGTTTAAATGACAATAAAAATATGGAGTTCCCATAAACTTTTAAAGTTTAAACAAATAAATTAACCAAACTAATGCGGAAGTCTTAACCCTTAGAACTTGAAAGTCATTGTACCAAAACTCTACTAACGACAAGTCTAAGAACAAGGAGTACAACCCCTAAGCTAAACAAAACATTTTAAACAAATAGTCTAAGTCCAAAAAGGGTGGACTTAAACAAGAAAGATCCATAGAAGCTGAAAGAATTGACTCACCCTTGAATCTGGTCACGCTCAATAGTCACCAAGCTGAGGTTTATCAATAGCCGCCTAAAGATGCCCTGCACTCAATAAAGAACAAGCAAGTGCATTATCAGTACACAACCACAGTGTACTGGTAGGAGCACGCGGCTATCCCAAAAGTGAAACACATGCAAGTAACCACACAATTATAAAACAGGCATATACCAAACATATACAATATTAGTCATCTTTTCAGGATCAATGTAGCATTCCAAGTTCTCAACAATACACATTGGCTATCATTTTAGAGCAGCATACATCTTCCAATATCAATCATCATTAGATATGAATGTAATCATCACAAGTATATACACAACACAATTCAATGGTCCTCTCACGGAATCCAATTCAATGGTCCTCTCATGGAACCCAAACCCAAACTATTAGTGTACCAGTTCGTGGTACCTGATCCAATATTTATGTCGAAATGTGGCAACCGATCCCATATTTATATCAGAACGTGGCAATCGATCCCATATTTATGTCAGAACGTGGCAACTGATCCTATATTTGTGCCGAAATGTGGCAACCAATCTAAGTTAGTGTGTCAAAATGTACCACCCGATCCATTCAACAAATCACAATCACAATGTATATTCTCACAGTCATACAACAAGAGGTGATTTATGGCATATAATTATTTAATTATCCTCATTTACAATTAGGGTGATCAATAATGCAACATTCACATACATACATGCATTTTAATCAGCAATTACAAACATATATCACACCAACAAGAAATCACAACCATCACCTACCTCAAATCCAAGCTTGAATCCCATAAGGCACTTGAATCTTCCCTTTTCGGATTCTTTTTGCTGGTTCTAGGTCTACAAACAATTAATATACGCAAGGATCAACAATCAAAGGTCTAATTATCCGGATTATAACAAACCCAATAACCCTAAACCAAAACCAAGATCCCAATACCCAGATTAGGGCTTTTTCCACCATAATTTCCAGATCAAAACCTTCCCCCATTGATAATCACCCACGAATGTACATTCTACGGATCGAAAAATGGATTCGAGGAATCAAAACCTTACCTTTAGCCTCAAAAATGGTGGAGAACTGTCAATAAAACACCCGGGGTCATCTCCTAGCTCTCAAAGTCAAAACTTGTAGAATAAATTGATTTTGAGATTTATTTCCGACTTAAATCACGAATGTCCCGCTATGGCGGCCCTGCCCCGGCGGGAATAATCCCACCACAACGGCTTGCACGGAAACAAAATGTCAAATTAAGAGCTCCAAACCCCTATTTCACAACACACCTTCATCCCATGACACTCGGAAAATACTCGTTCATGCTAAGATCAATTCCGAGAGTTCTACTAGCCCGAATTCAATTCAGTAAAGTCATACGGGTTCCTTAACATCTTAGTTGTCCACTCACACAATCAATTTTATTATTACACTTCTCATTCATTACCTTAGTTTTCTAGACTCGCCTGACTCCGATTTCATCCAAATCTGGACTAGGCTAGGAAATTTCAAGTTACTACTCAAAAGTTTTTCTGGTCCAATTATTTCCCCATTGGCTTTTCTCTAATGACGGAATCAGGTCGTTACACCAGTCCAGTACCAATGATTAACACTGTATTGGTACGGTTATGTACCATCGCAATAGAGTTTTATGCAACAATTCTTTGTAGGTTGTTGCTACGATTATTTTAACAACCATTTCACTCTATTGCAACAGTTGTTATATGGTAATGCATCAGTTTTAAGCTATTATAATTATTTCTCACTGTCTACTGCATTACAGGGTAATGCAATAATTTTTTATTTTTTGTAACAATTAATATCAAGCTATTACAACGATTAATATTAGACTATTCCAACATATATATACTATTGGTTCCACATATATTATTAATTGAGCCATTGCAATACTTTTATAACATAAAATACATATAAAAAGATCATGGGAAGAAGTTATATTTTATTACCAAAATTATAATGTAAGATCCATGGTTGGGTATGTAATATCGATAAAATCAAAATATATAAACATTTTTCAACCATTCAAAAAGGGTGAAATGTACAGATGCACCACACTGTACAGTTTTCAATCTTAAAAAATAACAGACTTCCAGAACATAGGTAAAGTTAACATCAACTCAATTCAGCTCATATGTCAAGTCTTCAGTACTGCTTTTATCTCCTTCTTCGATATCATCACCTACATACAATTAATGAAAATACAAAATAATTTAATAATTTTGTTGCAGAAGTTTAATGACTTCAGTGATATATTTTAAAGTTATCATTCTATATATACAACAGGCATATAAATTCAATAAGCTTCAAATGACATTAAAAAAATAGCATAGTTGCAGGAGATATTTGTATACTGCTTCTGGGAATTATTCCATCACTCCTAGTTCAATTCAACAATTAAGCAAAACAAATATCTTCCTCACCGTTAGAGTCTTAATTTATTTACAGCAAGAATAATAGTGCCTAACCAGTAAAGCTATTTTTTGTGCATGATTCTTCCCGGTTTGCCTTTTCATATGCACTCATGGCACTACGTCAAGTAGATCCTAAGTTCAATAGGAACTCCCCTGGTTATGGATGCGGCTACGACCAGCAAAACTAGGCCAAGCATGGCCAAAGTTAGGGTTGAATAGGACTTATTAAAATCACATCCAGAAAGTATTTGCGAAAAATACGATCTACGACCCCAAAATTTGGTGACATAAATATAACGCTTCTAAGATAATATGAGTAAGATTCGAATTTACCATAACTATCTAAAAAATAACGAAAGGCAAAAAATTAAAAATAGAAAAGTCTGGATATTGTCGAATAGTCAAGTAGTTACTTCTAAGGACTTCGATAAGCTCTAAACTCGAGGTGAGATTACTTACTACTAGCACCAAGGTAAGAACCCACAAAAAAAAGATGAAAAAAGTAAGAGTGAGTATAAAAGAACACATGTACTCAACTTCACCACAATGAATCAACATATGATGGAATCAAATGCATAAGAATATATTGTATATACATTTGTTTCCTCTGCCGAATAGTCGGAATCCATGAAGAACTCGTGAGGTTCATATACCGTGTAAATGTGCAACTACAATTGATATATAGAAAATGTAGGCACGCATGCAACTCTGATCCATATGTAATTATTAAGACATTCTCGTGATGTTCACGATTGGTAGAAGTTAACCAACTCACCTTGTCTTTGCATTTACTTCAATTTCTCATATCGTGCAAATATATTATATCAAATGCAATGCTCATCGAGTACAACAAATATCAAGAAATTTTTTTAGAGTGAAGTGTCAAAAACACATTTAAACTAACTCTTATTTTTGAGTTTCATACCTATATTATTGGAAGTGTGTGTTATCATTAATTTGAGAAACGGACTTCTCTCTTTCATTACACTCTTTTGGTGGTGTGTGTACTACACTCTCTCTTTTATTTCTAAAATATTATCAGACACTCCACATGTCCACATGGACAAAACATTTTACCTTCACAAAAATTAAATAGATTATTAATATTAAATAAAATTTAAAGATTAAAGTAACACTGTCTCAATAAATAAAATAAAAAAATTCTTATCCCACTCCACCACCTCCTCCTTGTCATGACCCAACCGACCGGGCCTTGCAAACACCTACTATAACACCTATGTAGGAGAACCCTTACGCCAAATTTTAATATGAGTTGTGGAATTGAGCAATTACAAACTAATTACCCTGTTTAAATATAAGAATACTGTTAACTTAATTTTTAAACACAATTTATTTAAAGAAATACACTTAAACCCTTCCCAAGGAACTAGTCTAAATAAGTACAAGAACTTCTAAAAAAGTATAAATTATGAAAAGAAGTATGAAACAACTCCCACCATAAGAAAAGAAAAGTAGAAGCTATTGGAGATCATCATCGTCTTTACCTATGAACCATTATTGAATCCTGCATTCAGACTATACCAAGTGACATAGCAAGAGTAGTATCAATATAAACAACATGTACTTGTAGGCATTATCGTTCAACTCGAATCCGCCACATAATATCATGCAAATAACTAAAGAACAAGAAACTTCAAGATACAATTAAAACCCCGACCCTTAAATCATCCATTGTGGTAGTCATATGGGGACAAACATATGGTAAATTAGTATTTATTGTAACGATCTGATCCATCTTTAATAAAGGGAATCACGTGCGGAGTAAAAAAAAAATAGAAGTGTGGTATAAAAAATTTCAAAATTTAGGTGCACGATGATTTTTGCCTATATTGAATTTTGGGCCAGGCTTATGTCAAACCATCATAGAGAGAGTATTTCCTCTATGACAGTGCTTCTATAGCGGTCTGAGTTATGCTATAGTGAGATATCCAAAAATTTGTAACCTAATTAATACGTTGTCTTTTATTTTCCTCCCACTTTTGAAAGGAAAAAATAGACGAGGATTGCTCCATAAAACCCTCCAAAGGCATCCGGGGCAAGGGAACAATGAGGGGGGAGGGGGAGATTTACCGTGCAAGAAAGGGCTAAGCCTAAGGATTTTCCCATTCTCGTTTATCAAAGGTTGCTTCCGTGGTAACGATTCGATCCATTGTAACTAAAGGGTACCTCGTGTGGAGTCCCAAAAGTCTAAAAGGATGGTGCAAGAATATTAAATTTGAGCATGAAAAGTTTTTGCTTAAATTTATTTATGGGGCATACTGATATCAGCCTGCCATAAAATGAGCCTTCCTACTATGGCAATGCCTATATAGTGGTCTGAGTCCCATAAAATGAGCCTTCCTTAAATTTAGAATTTGGTGTCTGAAATTATGTTTAATGAGCCTTTAGTAGTACATTATTTCTTCTTCTATCTAGGTGTCAGATTAGGTGCCCGCATGGCCCGATGGGTTAGGTCGTGATATCCACGAATTCAAATTCAATGGAAAGATTCATCAGTTATTACTTGTCGCCCAGGTAGGCTAGGTTTCCTTCAATTTAGTAGTATAGACCCGTCTTACATCATTATATCTTGTAGATATTCAAAAATGACATGTAAAGGACTTCGGGAACGGGGTCTGGATGGTTGGAAATATTGTTTTATGCTATTAGGGAGGAGATGGAGTAATGAGTAAAGGATGGTTGCCTTGAGATCTTTATTAGGATGGTTGTATGTTTCTGATTATGTGTGTATGCATGTCTACGACTTGTAGTATCATTATGCAAGGTATGGTAAGGAATACATAGGAAACATCTGTAGTTAAACGTGTTAATAATCTCATGCAATGAACTGGTTATGAGACTTATGGTTTCAAGTGTTATTGTTCATGATGTTTGTAATTGTGCATGATTGTATGTGTTTGATGGTAGCCTCGGGTATCACACTTTGTAAAAGATATCTCTACAGTTAGCTCAAATATCATGCATGGTATATACTAACGGCTGACTTGGTTACCACGCCTGGTACATGGATATCCACATATGGTTGACTCAGGTACCACGTTGGTACACTAACTACAGATGGCTCGGGTTCCACGCCGGTATGCTAACAGTTTGAGTTTGGGTCATATCAGAGGACCAAGTATGTGTTTATGGTTCCATGAGTGAACCTAGTTTACTTTTTCATAATGTAGTTGTTGCATATTGAATCTTTGAGTGGTCTAGGTTACTTTGAAAGGTGGGTTTATCTCAGGTCAAACTTGTATGTGATCATGTGGGATATGGATCATATTACAGTGAGTCAGGGTAAGGACTAGGAGTCTAGGCTATGTGTTACTTGTCAAGGTTGAGGTATTTTAAGTGCTTAGTGAAACCTGGATCCTTAGGGGTTATTCTACATAATTATTTTCACTATTGGGTTGAGCTTATGGAAACTCAATTCCTTAGTTGTCTAAATTGTGTTTCTATTTATCCTTATTAAATCATATGGTGTTTAGTTTGGTATATATATAAGGCACTAGTTTCATGTGCTGCTTCAAAGGGGAAAGGGAGTCGGCATGAGTATTTGTAAAGGATAGTAGGTTAGTTGATAGTTATAGTGGTGACATCGTATTTACCTAGAAGGGTAAGGGTATGTGAATAGAGAAGTGAGGTGGTGTAACTTTCATATTGCAATACTTTTCTTTTTATCGACACTATATTATGTGGTAAGTTCAGATAGACCGATGATGCTTACTAGTATGTGTTGTTTGTACTAATACTACTCTTGATATGCCACTTGGCATAGTCTAGTTGCAGGGTCACTAATGTTTCATAGATGAAGATGATGATAATCTCCGACAACTTTCATTGTTTCTTCCCTGTAGTGGGAGTTGTGTCTTATTTTCTTGTATAAATTGTACCCGTGTAATATCTCTTGTATCTATTTAGACTAGTTCCTTGGGAAAAATTTATTGGTCTCTTGTAAATATCTTGAAGGCTTTTAAAGTAATTAAAGATGTTTTTATATCCTTATAGGGTGTTAGATTTTATTTCATTTATTTTTTGAATGTTTCAACGAGTTTGGGTGGTAAGGGTTCTCCTAACTGAATGTTAGAGTAAGTGTCTACATAGCTCTATGAGTTGGGTCGTGACAAAAATGTGGTTATCTAGCGGTTTGAAAAGTATTAACTAACCTTTGGGAAAAGTATATAAGAGAATAGCCATTGAAAATATTTAAAAAATGAACAACTTAAAGTAATTTGGAAAGAGTAAACTTTTGTCAAAAATGACTAAGTACAATAAGAAATAACTAAATAATACAAACAAAGAAATTATGCAACCCAAAATAGTAAATCATAAGCTTTGAGTTTCTGCCCAAAAGTAACATAAAACTTGAGATATTTGACCCAATACATAGTTTTTGTACTCATGGACTAAGTTTTTGGGCCATCTGTATTTTAGGTTTGGCCCAATTCCTGTATATACAGTACATTCACTTAGGGCATCTCCAACCCTGCCCTTTATTTTACTCTCCAAATATAGAGTTCTCTATTTTTTCAGACAACCAACTCCAACCCAATTCTCTATTTTACTCTCTAAAAAAGAATCTTCTTCTCCCTCCTCAATATTATATTATTATTTCTATTTCATTTGCATTTCCTTATTTCATAATATAAATCCTTTCTCCTTCTTTTTTTTCAAATAATCACTTTATATAATTTTTACGCAATATAAAATTTTATTTTTTCAAATTCATTATTTAATATAAAATTTTATTTTATTCTAAATTTCTAAATAACATAAATTGCAAGTTCTTATATAATATACAAATTAATGGACAATTCAAATAAAAGTGAAATCATAAATGAAATACAATTACATAAAAATTACATAAATCAACGAGCACAACCACAACAATTCTCTGGATCATACACTAATATTTTTCCGATTATTGTTAAATCTGGAAACGACCTACCGAATTACTGAATTATTGTTGCGATAAAATTATTATGTATTGTATCTTATATTTAAATTATTATGTTATGTATTATATTTTTAAATTAAAAATTCCATATTATCATTGTACTTTTGTGCATTCTTCATAGTGAAAATTAATAATAATATCAAATTATATTAAAGTGATGAAAATTTTAAAAAATTGAAATATTATTAATTCGGGATGAAAATAGTGTATATCAAATAATATATTTTTTAAAATGTCATATTACATTTAAAAAGAATTATGAATGTTAGATATTTAATTAATGACCTTATATTAAAAATAATGTGTTAATTACAAAATAATAGAAATATAATAAAATAATGAAAAAGTGACATAGAGAGTATGAATAGTAGTTCTCCAAATTTATAGAACTACTATTCACCTCTCTATAAATGAAGAATAGAGAGTTAATTAAAGAGTGGTTGGAGAGCCCATTCTCTATTTTACTCTCCAAATATAGAGAATGGAGAATAAAAGAGAGGTGGGTTGGAGATGGTCTAAATACTAATGTATATTCCCTGTATCTTTTGTATATTGAAAATATATCTAGTGTATACAACCCATTTTTAGCCTCCGAAACCTGTATATATCTAGTCTAACACAACTCTTAATTAAATTATGGGAATTAAACACTTCTCTTTATAAACCAAATTGCAGTTAACATAATTAAGCAATAAAATCATAGTCTAAAGAACATCTAATAAAAGAGAAGCACTAATCTTAGATTAGTTAGACTCAAATTAGGTCAAGTATTCAAAAGAGTTCTTCGGTGCACCATTACAAAGAAATTAAAATGGAATAGGTGATTGTAAACTCTAAACTTAAAATTCATTATTTTACTGGTATATAAAACATCGATGGCAGCATTAGACAGTTAAATAATGATGAAATTTAGATGATTAGAAATAACTCTTAGCTTAGATTGAAAATGTTGTCGCAATGATACTAAATTGAACCAAGTTGTCAACATTCACATATCCTTTATCAGTTTATGACTAGAAGTAATGACTCAATCTAGTCGTTATAAGTAGGCCAATAGTAAAAGAATTTTCGCCAAAAAACATTTTGGATAGTGACTTAAATTTTTTTAGCCAGGCCACCCTCAAACGGAATATGTGCTAGGTGAGGTCTAAGACCATCTGAGAATGGGTGAGGTGTAATGTTGAGTCTTGGTTGACATATTCCTATAGTGAAGACATTAACGATTTCATAGGGCATTACATAATAGAATTCAGGTGATAGAACACTCAAAATTGATCTTGGCGTGGAAAGGATATGTCAAGATGTCAAGGGAATGGGTTGATTAGTTAAAAAGTGACCTTCCTCGGATTTATAAGTTTCTAAAGTTTCGCCTCTTCCACTATAGTGGGAGGCATCCTGCTATAGCAACGTGCAAACTGCTATATCGAGGTACGGTTCGCTATAGTGGGCTCATCCCGCTACAGTGGGGCGAAATGAGATTATATGCCGAAACAACCCCAAAACTCCTATTTTTTGTACTTTTATTCTTGGAGTAGGGAGGGGTAATTTAGGACAATTTGCACTTATTTTTCCACAGAATTCATCAATAAAGGTAAGATTCTGACTCCCAAACCTTGTGCATTGATTCTTAACCATAAGAATCTAGGTTATTTCCCTTGGGGGGAGTTTTTTACGTGATTCCATGATGGAAAAATCCCTAAGTTAGGGGAGATAATCATATTTTGGCCTAGGGATAGGATTTGTTGATAATCCGAGTAAATAATAAGCCATTAGTGATTGATTGTTTCTTCTATTATTTGTTTTAGACCAAGAACAAGTCAAGGCACTACAAAAGGGGAAATATATGATACTTTAGAGTTTACAAGAGACTTGATTCGAGGTTGGTGATGAATTTATGTTTTTGGTTTATGTATGTATGCATGTCTACTACTTTGCAATATCATTGATGTAATGCATACTAGGGAATACATCAAGAGACATATAAAATAACATCATATTGATAATCTTATGAAATGAAGTTGTTATTGTGACTTGTGGTTTTCAAATGGTATCGTCTATTGTGCTTGTGATTGTGCATGATTATTTGTGATTATTGGTTGGATCATGTGCCACGCTAGTATACTAACTATGGCTCAGGTACAATGTTGGTACACTAATAGTTTGGGTCACATGAGAGGACCAAGTATGTATTTATGGTTTCATGATAGCACTGGGCATTTGCATTTGTGATCATATGGGACATGAATTAAGGTATTATTGTTTCATGACTTGTGACTGAGAGGCTATGTGGTTTGATAATTGTTGTTACATGTATTGTTTTGTGTTACTACATTATAGTGAACTAGTAAAATTATTTGCGCCTCGCGCGAGAATTTAATATCATGAAATTTATAAAATAATAAATAAAACATGTCAGTCATTCAAACTAAAACACTATATTATCTTACATGCAAGATTACGTAGTAAAGGACATTAATAATGTAAAGGAAAATGATAATTATAACATCTTATCATTTATCTTTCAATCAATCATCTTTAAATTGATTTTATAATTTATCCTTCTGCTTCCTGAAAGTGTTACTATT
This sequence comes from Solanum piurae, assembly GCA_029582685.1. NCBI lineage: Eukaryota > Viridiplantae > Streptophyta > Magnoliopsida > Solanales > Solanaceae > Solanum > Solanum piurae. Next base: position 25,458 of record JAJOOO010000869.1, read on the forward strand.
TGATATTTTTGGGGATTCAAATGAACATCCACCTGAGATATTAAATTTTCTAATAAATAAATAACTTTGGTGAAGGGATAAATAAATTTTAAAAGGCTGAAAAAGTGAACAAATATTCTAATTCTAACCAGTAGAAAGTTCAGCCCTACCTTTTGCTTTACATATATCATTTTAAAGTTCCCCATTTGAATGAATCATAATTAATAATAAATGAAAAATTATAGGGAGAATGTATCATGTTGGACAACAATTCAACTTATTATATATACTTGAAAGGGAAAAATACTACACAAAACTATTCAGTTTGTTTGGGTGTTTTTTTAAAAATCAACATACTAGAGTGATGGAGTTCAATTTGAAACTACACTTCTATTCCAATCGCAGTGTCGAGAAACACAATTATTATTTCAGGAAAAGTATTTACAACTTGCAGTAAACTTGAAAATTCATCCATACTTCATATTAAATATGAGCAATTAATTTATTGTTTAGTTATCTATGTATTTGGGATTAAAAGAGGCTCCACTATAGTCATATTCCTCTATAGGTCATCCGGCACATCCTTGAATCCATGTAAAAAGTTTATTAATTTTTGTCTTCTTTTCGTGGTTCACTTCACACATCAAGGTGCGATAGAATTTTTAAGGTTTTTATGTCCTTACAATGGCATACCAAATTTGAATTTTGTCTTCAAGACATGGTATTATAGATCTTTAAGGAATTTTTTATTGTACCTTTAACAATTTCAGTAGAGAAAAGTTGTGTGAATACTCAATTAAAGTGTGTTATTTAATCTGTACTAATAAATACTTATAATAATAACTTTGCATAGACATAAACAACAAATTTTTAAACATGTACTCAAAAATAATAACTAATATCATAAGCATAAATTAATGACTATAAAAAAACATGTCAGTAACTGTAACAATAATTGAAATAGAAAGGAAAAAATCGAGCCCGCTAAATGCACAATGTCCCCTTAAAGAAATTATTCCTCTCTAGTACCCGAGGTTTGAGGGAATAGATCCTCTCAAGATAGAACGATTCTATTGACCAATGTATTGATACAAAAATAATGGTGTCAGTGAGCCACTCAACAGTAGCAAAGTACACGAATATTTAATTGTGCAGAAGAAGAAGAAGTTTAGATTTTTTGTTGTTTTAAAATGAGAGGAAATCCCTATGTTTATAGACAACAAAGGGTAGTGTGAAAAAATATTTATTGTGTCGTATCGGAAAGGTCAAAACTCTTTGGAAAAGTTACAACCTTTCATAAAAGGCACAACTTTTCATAAAAGTCGCAACTCTTCATAAAAGTCGCAACTCTTCATAAAAGTCGCAACTCTTCATAAAAGTCACAATTTTTCATAATAGTCACAACTTTTCAAGAATGGAAAGGCTAGTTTTGGAAATAAATAAATTAAAAGGAAATTCTGGTTTGTGGGGGCACCACGTAGGCATGCCTAGGGTTCTTTTTTGTGTATATATATATATATACAATGTGGTTTGTGTACTAATATTGCACATGTTCTTTTCTTGTTGAGTATAGGGAATCTTTCAACTAATTATCTAAGACCTTACTTAATGGACGTCTGACTCTGAATCCAAGGGTGAGCTACATCTTCCAGCCTGCGATGGGTTTTTCTGCATCTTCTTGTCCATCTTTTAGACATAAACATTAGACTTTTGTTTTATGTTAGGTTCGTGGTTTCATCCCAAGTTTTGATAATTAGAGTTTTGGTATGGTGACTTTTAGTTCTTTGGGGATGTTTTCCGCATTAAATGTTATTTGGACTATTGGGTTGAGTTTATGGAAACTTAATTCTTTAGTTGTCTAAATTATTTTCCATATTTTTATATGATAAAATTGGTTTTATTAAATGGTGGTGGGTTTGCTTTGTGATAGTATTTGGCTGTCCCACCAAGTAGTTCAGTGTGGGTGCCACTAATGATGGCTGGGATTGTGATAAATTTGGTATGAGAGTCCTAAGTTTGTAGATTTCGTCATACCAAAATGAGTCCAGTAGAATTCTGTGGAAAGGTACGGAGACGTTTGTACTTTTCTATCAGAGAGTAAAGGAATTAAGAAAATTATATTTCTTTCTTCCTTCGTGCTATAATTTTATTTCGATTGGTATATGGCGATGCAAATTGGTATCTAAATCTTCCACTCATCCGTTTGCAGATGGTTGACACTTGATGTAATGGCACAAGGATATCAGCTCCAGTGGAACAGCAAGTAATTGAGCCCGCAGTGAAAGGACGTGGTAGAGGGAAAGGCATGGGCAGGGGCAGAGGAAGAGTAACACTCGTCAGAGGTGGAGCTTAGGCTCAGAATGTAGCATCAATACTGACCTCATACTTTCTTCCTTTATTTTTTAATAATATAGGTATAGACGTTCAGTATTTAGGCCACCGCGGTGATGACGATTTCTAATCTGCTCAGTAGAAATTTTGGTGAGTCCTCATCATTTGAGGACGACCTCTATCTTCATTTCGGTATTACATTTTCAGTTTTTAGACAATTAGAATTAGTTAGAGGCTTGTCCTAGCAACTCACCGGAATAGAGGCTATCAGAAGTCAGTTAAGCTTCAATTTATGTTTATTCAGATACTTGTCTTCTTGAAGTTGTGTGAGCTTTAATAGACTATTTCAGTTTAGCATATGTTCAGTTATTTACAGTTTTACATTTCTTAGTGTCATGTTAGAGTTTAGACCATGGTTTAGCTTGGGGTCACTTGTGGTTCTAAGCACCGACTTACGACTATGGGGTAGTCTTGGATCGAGACACTTATTTAGTAAATTAATTTATATGATATTTAAGCGTGAAAAAAAAAAGTGGAATCTAAAAAAGTATTCTCTAAGGCTGATTTAATTGTTTCAGGTGTATTACATACTTGTATTGGGTGATTATGTGCTCCCTAATAAAACAAATAAAATACTCTATTTCATTACATGTGTGTCAAGTTGAAAATTAAAGCACAATCCCTCTTGGAATATAGAATATACTAAAAAAGTCAATAAATATTAGATAAATTCATCTTACAAAAACTCACGATCTCACAGAGCTAACCTTGATGTAAAATATAAATGCACTAAACTTGATAAAGATGAAAACATAAAATAAAATAAATAAGTGTACTGTTGTTTTCTTTGATCCATCACGTTTACACTGTTTACTACTTCAATAAAATATTTCAATTGATTTACCATTCTAGACAACACAAAGCATCATTAAAGACTACAGATAAAACAAACGAAAAATATTTGACTTAATAACATAAAACTCCATGACCTTCCATTTTGTGGACTAAAACCTCATATAAATGGATATTTGAAGACTAACAAGAAGAAGACTTAATAATAAAGACAACCATATTAGATACTCGATCACTAATAAAGACAAGTATAGCTCCGATATCAAGAATTTCAGTTACCAACTCCATGAGAATTATCAGTTCAAGAACTCTCATCTTCTTCTGGCTCAGGGACAACATTTAAATCAAACTTTAAATGCTCGCCCAAAATAGCACTTTTTGTTTCATTTAAAATTTTCTTTACCCGCAACAACATTGCCACCTTCTGCTCCTCCATGTGTTTATCCGAAGGTATTTCTGAGCCAGGGTGCATAATCTTATACATTAATATTCGTCTTCTTTCTTTCTCGTTAAGTGCTTGCAATTCTTTGTGAAGATCTTCAAGTGCCTTAAATCTAATTGATATGCTCTCAGCATGATCACATTGGTGATCTTCTACTTTTACTTTTAAAAATTTATCAATTATTTCTTCTATACTTGTGGAACCATAAGAAAATGGTTTTCCACCAGGTGAAAAGAGCATAACCCCAACTTCATCTCCACTCCGGGTTGCAAGATTTTCTGCATCTTGGAACAAGGTCTTTTTCCTTTTGGAAAAGCTTATTGTGCGTGCTCTCTCAGACTCAATTAACTTCATCTCGATCTTTTGCTTACCTTTATTGATCTCATTTTCCATCACAGAAGAAAACAGTATAAAAGAAGAAAACACGATGATTTTATTAAATAAGGTTGAGCAATTCTAAGAGGAACAAATGTATAATTTATAGTAGGTGCGTAGGTGCATTTGTCACGAGTATTGTAACATTAATTTAATATTTTCATACCATAAGTCTTATTGTTGTCACATGTATTATCAATTTTTATATGATGACTCTATTTCACGTGTATTGTCACGTTAATTTGGTGTTTTTAAAATTATATGAATCTATTACGTGATTACCATGGTTTCTAACAAATGTTGTCTTCTTGTTTATTCGAATGCAATATTGAGTAATAATGTTGAAATGAATCTAAAGATAAATGGAAAATAATTTGTTATTTTTATTTCATATTTTCATATTATGAGTCTATTTTTTGTCACGTCTATTTTTATATTCATTTATTATTTAAATATTATGAGTATATTTGTCAAGTATTTTGTCACATTTATTTAGTGTTTTTATATAATGTGAATTTATTACGTGATTACCATAATTTCTAACGGAAGTTGTCTACCTATTTTTCCACTGCAACTGCAACGTAATAATGTTGAATTGAAACTAAAGATAAATGAAAAATAACAATGATTTAATTTATTTACATATATAATGTTCATTCAAAACGGGAGTCTTGAATCACTGGTGAAGTTTTCTATGTGACCTAAAGGACACAAACTCGGGCCTTCGAAGTGGGCACTAATACTTGCATTAGAATAGGCTGCCTACCTTCCACCCCTTGGGTGCAACCCTTTTTTTGGACTCTGCTAACGCATGAAGTTAACTTTTTTTAAAATCTGTACATAATGTTAATTCTATAAGTATGAATAAAAAGGAAACATATCAGATGGCTAGTTGTATTTTTTATTTACACTTATATTTTATTCTAATGTGATTCAAGAAATAAATCTCAACAATTCCAGCTATATAAAACATTATAAGATGATTTTACACCTCTAGTTAGTTACATTTATTGTTATATTTTAAACCTTGATTGTTCTAATTCAAGTTGTTGAACTAATTACTTCCTTTTTGGCATTATTTTTATCATTTTCAATATTATTTTCAAAACTTTCTTCAAGTAATATTGATAAATTTTCCCAATCACATTAAATTCATAATACATAATATTGTGCTCTCAAATTCAATTTAGATCTGTAGTAAAATTATTCCATAAAAAATGAATGTCTTTTATATATTTCATCAAAAATACACAAGGTATGATTTGACACCGGATTTATTTTAGTACTAATTCTTATATTGACAATGCTTGTTGGAGAAACAAATTCTTAGATCTTATTTCTCATATCTTTCTCAACTGCCGTTTAGATTAGTCTCGACTTTCAATTGCATGATTTTCATATATAAACATAATTGAAATTGTTGTACACAATGGGTGTTGTGTCATAGTTTTAAGACTTTAGAAATGTTCTAACTATAAATAATCTAGAAAAATACTTGGCAATAATCGTCACTTAATTTTTTAAACAAATTAAGGAAACTTAATTTAAAAGGACCTAAGAGATTAAGTCTTTAAAAAATAGAGAAAATGGGTAAGATGTTCTTGTTACTACTTTAAAAAGGTATTATAATTTCAATTAGCCCCTCGTGCGGATTCCCAAAAGTCCAAAAGTCTAGTGTAAGAATTTTTAAAATTTTCACAATGATTTTGGCCCTAATTGATTTTGGACAAGGATGACATCAGCCCACCATAGTGGGATGATTTCCGTTATAGCGGTCTAGTTATAGCGGTGTAGTTATAGTTGTCTAAACTCGGTTTCTATTTATCATGATGAAGTAGGATTATTAAATGGTGTAGGGTTTAGTTTGGTATGAATAAGTTGGTCTAAGGCGTCAGTTTCATGTGTTGCTCTAAAGAGGTCAGGGAGTTAGCATGAGCGTTTGTAAATGATAACAGGTTAATGGATAGGGCTAGTGATGGCTCAATATTTTTTGGGCATTAAGGTGGTACAAGGGTTAGGTTGTGATTTGGCATTGTGATGGACTGATATATTTTGGCAGTAAGGTGACATAATTGAGATGTACGGTATTAAGGTGCGTTAGTCATGGTATTTTCTATGAATGGGTAAGAGTATGTGAATAGCCAAGTGGGATTGTGCAACTTCAATATTGCATGACTTTTTTCTGATAATCTACATTATATTATGTGGTAGGTACGGATCAGCCGATGATGCTTACTAGTACTTATTTTTTTTGTACTGATACTACTCTTCCTATGCCAATTTACATAGTCTAGTTGCAGGATCAATGATATTTCATAGGTAAGGGTGATGATGATCTCCGACGGCTTTCATTATTCCTTCCTTATAATGGAAGTTATGTCTTATTTTCTTGTATAAACAGTACTCCTGTAGCAGTTCATGTACTATTTAGACTAGTTCCTTAAGAAATTTGGTTGGTCTCTGGTAAATATTTCGAAGTCTTTTAAAGTAATTAAAGATTTTTCATATCTTTATAGGTTGTTAGATTTTATTTGATTTATTTTAGGTATGTTTTAACAAGTCTTGGTGGTAAGGGTTCTCCTATCTAGGTGTTCGAGTAAATATTTTGATGGCCAGTGGATTGGGTCATGACAACTTGGTATCAGAGCTCAAACTACTGATCTCCAATACAAGAGCAAAGGTCGAATAGAGTCTTGAGGAATGGTTTGGGTACGTCCACAATTAATATTTAGGGGAATATGAAGCTTTCTATGAATCTGTCTCACTTCTTCACTCCTTTGTGCGATTTGTGTCTTGTGATATATGTTGATTCCAATTTTTATCTCTGAATTTCAATTGGTATCTTGACAAAATTATTCAGATGTCGTTGTTATGGCTGAAGGGACACAAGCAATGAAATATTGGAACCGAGAACGTTCCAATTGTATAGCCATAAGGGTTATGTGAATGCATGAATGGTCAGTTAGTGGTCATTCATGACGTGAATATTATGTCATGAAATTGATCGATTTTATGTTGCATGTTCAATAGTTGTTGTTATGTGCATTGCATGATTTGAATAACTGTGTGTGGGTTATACTTGCATCAATGTTTGAAGTTGTTGTGTGATTATTGAACATGTTTTGTGTATTTTGGTCCTGAAATTTTATGGCCATGAGGCAAGATGTGTATTATACATGTCTAGGAACGATCTTGGGTTATTTTAAAACTGGAATGAACTTATTGTTGGTAAAAATGGTAAAGGGGTATAATTAATTACGATTGTGTTAAAACTCTAGTTTTGGAATTATCGATATTGGTTGGGAACCATAGGGAAGAATTAATCTTCTATATGATGATTATGTGCCTTATTTTGTGTTGCTGGGGAGATCCTTGAATCTAGAATGAGGTTAGGAATTCAAATGACTGTAACACTTGTGTCTGGGAATGGTCTTGGGGTTGCATTGTTAAAGTTAAGGTATTTTAAGAGTTGATACATATATGAGATGGGGTAATATTGCTAAGCTTGTGAATTGTGGCAGAAACTCGTCGGATTTCCATATCGGACACCAGACTACTATAGAACTTCCTTTACGGAGGGCGGTACCAATCTATAGGGTAAGTCTCTATAGCAGTGCCGAGATGCTATAACGCACCCCGTGATAGCGTTCTGTAAGTCGCTATCGTGGGAGAATCAGAGACCCAACTCTATTTTCCCCTGCTTTGCATTTATTTCCATTTCAAATTCCATTACATGTTCAGTTCATTATAAAAGTGTGCACAAACCAAACTGACCGATAAATCAAACCAAAAAAGTATTATTGGTTTATTGTTATTGGGTTATTGGTTTATAGGGTTAACAGTTATTTAATGGTTTTATAAATAAAATATGAGGTTATCAGTTCGATATTGGTTTATTAATATTGGGATAACTGATAACCCATTAAGAATATAATAATTTACTATTTTAATTTTTAGTCATACATTAATATCAAACAAAAAAATATTAATACAATCACTATATTAAACTATAACTATAAGAACCCTACACAATTAACACTACTTAACTCCACTCTCTGCATTTACCCATTAAGTTTCAGTATTACTTTAGTCTTTAACTTCACAGCATCAAAACCTAAATAAATAAGAACCGTGATGGCTAGACCGTGAAAGACCAAAAACCAATAAACAGAAAATTGATACCAAATATCTTATTGGTTTGGTCAATTTAGCATATTTAAAAACCAAAAACTGATAGTACTTAAAATCGAATCGAATCAATACTTAACACTGAACCGAACTGACCAATACACACAATAGAAAAAATAACTAAAACTCATCAAAATATAATCTCCAAAATATCCTAACATAAGAACAACGAATAAGCCATCCCAATAACAAGCATCTATGTGCTAGCAAAAACAAGGGAAGAATAAGAGATGTTTTTTTCACAAACAGGGCAAACCAAAAATAGTATTTATATCTGAAAGGAGAGGGGGAGTCCTACCAAGTGCCCTATCACCCTCATGGAGCGGGGCCTCCTATATTCGGCTCACGTATAATTTCTCCAAATCCTATGGCTTCAGCTAGCGCAGCTCCTTCTCTGGGCACGTCATCTGAACAAGGCCTTCATTGTCTTTCTCATGCGGGACAACAGACAGTACTTAGAGCGTCCTTTCCTCTTCTCAACATCAAGCTTCCTGCGGAGTGTCCTAGGAAATAGTAGGTGGGGTTGAGCCACTGTGTACCTCCTAACTGCAACAAGGACAGCTTTCAAACGGCTGCTAGATAGAGAAAGCTGGGATTTAGTGGCGACAAGATCTGCATCAATGTTCTCACCCTCTTTTGCATGAGCTGCGGCTCGACTACTTCCCTCTTTATATGTCCTCCTTTCTAACGCTATCTATAGGTCTCTTCCCCAACCAGAAAGGGGTTGAAAGCACCTTCATGCTCCACTTTGTAGTTTGTATCATCCAAGGGAACCCTGCTTGCCTACAAAGGACATCTACTAGACTAGAAATGTAAAGGTAATTCTTAGAACCATTGTAGAAATCTTTCCACTCAGACACGATTTTCTCCTCTACATTCTTCTGGAGCCCATCTATAATAAAATCTCCAGTAAAGCTCGAGGATAGGTCACGTCAATGAAGTTACCTGAAAGGTGAATCCTCTGACCGACTAGTCAACCAGCTCCAAGCGTCGGGGAATAGTAATGGCTATTAAGGCCCTTGGTAGTGATCCAGTTGATCTCTCCAATACTTCTCTTCCACCGGTGTATCTCTCAACCATTTAAGGTCTATATTCCTCAACTTTTCCATGCAAGGCTCATGAGGAGCCTCCGACATCCCAGTGAAAGATCCACAGGATGGGTATGCACATGGATGTTCACTCCTTGGATGCACGAAGTAGGAGTGGGGGGATCCCAAAGAACGGTAAGAAAATGGGATTAGAACACTAGTACCAACCCCTGCTGAGAGAAATGAAGGGTCTCCACCAAAAGAACCCCAACCAAACTAATCCAGCCAAATTTAGAAGGTAGAAGTCGATCCATATATCTCCTCATCTTGAAGGCCCTCTCTAGATAGAAGTTTGACGTAGCCTCATATCTCGCGAAACTTATGCCTGCTAGCAACTTCTATAAACCTCTATTCGGGGTAATTCTGGCCAGTAATCCTATCCTTAAAAAGTTCTATTGAGAACCTACAATAGAAATCGAGTTAAGAGACCATACAATAATTCTATGAAGGCTTCAAAATTAAGTTCTTTGACTTTTGCACAGTCTGCGAGAGGTACAATAATTTCACCCTCCCGCTCTAGCATCTAGTACGGTGCTCAGACCACTATGGTGGAGGCCGCTACAGTGGGATACAGCCCATTATAGCAACATCCGCAATAGCGAGATGGAAGGTTGTTATAGCGACCTCCATGATTCCAGAACTTTATGGGTGTGTCAATGGCACTCCTCGAGCTACAAAGTTTCGTTTTGGAAATTTATTTATAGATAATTGTTTCTAAAGTACTTCTCTAATTAAATACACAAAAATCCAATAAGTTAATGTCCTAAATCACGCCAAAATTTAAAGTTTTCTTAAAGGGCAACCCTTCAACTTCCCCTACCATTTTGGAACCAATTTTAGCCCATTTTCCTATAATCCTTACACGTAGAACATTGTAGTAATGTTGCAAAAGTAAGGGGAAGCCCTATGATCTGAGAAATTCGATGATCGAGTAGTTATTTTTCAAAAATCAAAATATCCCAATGATATTCTATTCTATTCAACAATAGCATGCTTAGATGATTACTCGCCTATTATAGTAGAAGGAATAAGGAGAGTGATGTTTACCTTGATTTCAATGTTTATGAAACATGGTAGTCAAAAAGGATTGAGAGAGTTTTTGATTTAGAAGGAGGGAAATGGGCATAAAACTCCATTCACCTCAATTTTAAAATTCTGATCCGCGCGATATCGCTATAGCAGTTGGGCAGCCGTGGGGTCCAGTGTAATGGGTACAATAGAAATTTTATTGGGTTTTTTTGTGTTCAAATTTCATTACTGATAATCTTGGGTACATGGGATGGGGGTAACAAGGTGTCTCTTGCATAGCATGAGTGCATTCTTGATGTTTCAAAACATGTGGTAAACCTCAATAATCGATTTATCTTCTTTCCATTCAGGTAGTAATTTGGAGAAAAACAATTGGTAAATTAGTATCTATTGTAATGATTTGATCCATTGTTAATAAAGGGAACCTCTTGAGTCAAAAAAGTTTAGAAGCGTGGTGCAAGAAATTTTAAAATTTGAGCACACAATAATTTTTGCCCATATTGAATTTTTTGCAAGGCTGCTGTTAACCCGCCAGAGCGAGAGTATTTCCGCTATGGCAGTCTGAGTTACGCTATAGTGGGAAGACAAAAAAATTTAACCTAATTAATGCATTGTATTTTATTTTCCTCCAAATTTTGAAAGGAGAAAATAGACGAGTTGCTCCATAAAACCCTCCAAAAACATCTATCGCAGGGGAGAAATGAGGGGAAAGAATTACCGCGCAACAAAGATCTAAGCCTAAGGATTTTATAACTCTCGTTCATCAAAGGTTGCTTCTACTGTAATGACCTAATCCATTATAACTAAAGGACACCTCATACAGGGTCCCAAAAGTTCAAAAAGATGGTGCAAGAGTTTTTAAAATTTGAGCATGCTAAGTTTTGTCTTAACTCCATTTCTAGGGCACACTGACGTCAACCCCCACAGAGGAACCCTTCCCTCTATGGCGGGGCCTCTATAGTGGTTTGAGTTCCGCTATAGTGAAACCTCCAATTTCAGCACCCTAATTAATAGGTCATCTTTTATTTTCTCCTAGTTTTTAAAGGATAAAATAGACGAGGGCTGCTCCAAAAACTCTCTGAAGACACCTGAGCAAGGGAAACATGAAAGAGGGAGAATTACCACGCTATGGAGTTGAAAGTCGTTACATTTTCTAATGCTTGTTCATCAAAGTCACTTCTGGGTAGTTGAATTCATGGCCAAGGTTCATCAGTTGTTGCTTAGGCTAGGTTTCTTATAATTGAGTAGTTAGACCTGCTTTTACCACATTCTATCTTGTAAAAATTTGGAGAGTTCATGCATAGGCCTTCGGGCGTAGATCTTGGATGGTTAAAGATTGTTGTTATGTTTCATTAGGGAAGAGATGAGGTAATGAATAGACCGCGGTGCACTAGATCATTATTAGTCTTGAATTTTCTTGTTATGGTGGTTATATGTTTTCAATTTATGTATGTATATATGTCTAATGCTTGTAGTATCATTTGTGAAATGCATGGTAGGGAGATATATGAAATGACATCAAGTAGGTTATCTCATGCAATAAACATGTGATTGTAACTTGTGATTTTCAAGTGGTCTTGTTTATTGTGCTATGTGATTATGCATGGTTGTTTGTGCTTTCGGGTTGACTCGGGTACCACACCTGGTATAGGATATCCCCACGGTTGGCTCGAATACCATACCTAGTATATACTAATGGTTGGCTCGGGTATCACGCCTGGTATGTGGATATCTATGAAATACCTGGTTATTTGAAAAAACTAAAAAGAGCTAGAATTAGAAAGAGTTATTTTTGGGAAGAATGAAAAATCTGGAAAATTGGTTAAGTTATGTTAAGTTTGAGTTTTGGGTCAACTTCAAACAACCATAACTCCTAGCTCAGGATGAGTTTAGTTTGCTCGATTTAGAGTTCTTACATGGGAGATATGGTCACTCAAAGTTGGGTTGTCTAAATAAGGAAAGTCAAAACCGGATTTTGGAAGGGTATTTTGGTCTTTTCCATACCCAATTAAGCTAATTCATTTTTATCAATTAAATTGGGGTCTAAACTGAATTGGTTCAGTTAAGACAATTAGAAATCTATGCTAGGGTTTTGGAGAAAGAACTCAAGAGGAGAAAGGAGAAGAAAAGCTCAAGATTCGTCAAGTTCTTGCGATTTTGGTCGTGGACTTCGCCAAGGATTCGATCCTACGAGGTATGTGATATCACATAGCATTGAGTTAGTTCACCCATGCGCCAATCATGATTCAATTTAGCGTAACTGTGTTTCTTGAAAGAAAAGATTATGAGTTCTTGATGAAATTTGTTTTAGTTCTTGAGGGTTCTTGTTGTTGAAGTTGTTGAGAAGTTTCTTGAGTTTGATTCATAAAATTAGGTGTGATTTTGAGTTTATTCCTACATATATTGGTTATATAGTCGAATCTAAGTGTTTGGAAAAAGAACTAATTGAATCTGGAGGGTTCAGAGTTGAAAAACGAGCAAGAAAAATTATCAAAAACCTGAGGAGGGGGCTGGGGAGTCGCGCCTCTCAGAGCACCCCAAAGGGGCTTCTAATGTTTGGGCTCTGGGGCACTGCGCCAGCTAGAGCGCTCCAACCCAGCTTCTGAAATTCACCCTCTGGCGCCCCGCGCTACTTAGAGCGCCAGGGACTCCAGGTCTTCCACCTTTTCCCACTTCTTTATGTTTGAGTTCCCTAAAAATGTACCAAGTTTTCTAGTTTATTTCTACACTCTAAGGTACATCTAAACATCATGAAATCATCCATAAACATGAGATTATGAGCCTTGAATCCATAATTCAATTCAAGGAATGTTAAGAGTCAAGTCAAGAAAAGTTCATAGAGTTTTCCAAAACTCTTTTACAAATCTTTTAACTTTGTTTAAAGGCTTGAGTTTTGAGTTGAGTAAAGAGTAAGAGTAAAGTTTCATTTATTCAAAAGATTATACGGGAACTAAGTATTCCCTAGAGTTGAAATGTTTTCACATTTAAACAAGAAAGGAAACAACGATTTCCAAGAGAGCCTTTGAGATAGTTTTTGAGTAATTATCTTAAACCATAGATAGATTTTTTGTTATTAAAACATATGAGCTGAGTATATTTTGGGAGTAGTATTGAGAACCGATATGGGGACGAGTTCATAATAACTCAAGTCTCCATAAACCATGTAGCCATCGTGGGTAATAAAGGGTCATACTTTTTAGATGATTCCTTAGTGCTTTTTAGCATAGACTAGTGGATTCACTTAGTTGAGGTGTTCTATATCACGGAAAGGTGTAGGACAGTTCTGGTAGCGTCGGCGAGACGTTGTATCATCACTTTAGCTCATAGTGATGGTTGTCGGTTAGAGAAACTCCCACAGTATTATATTACTTTATATGTAAAATGAGTTGTTATTGTATTTCTTAAATACATTGAGTTGTCATCTACTATTTTAAATGTTTTGTATAAACTGCACTTTTATTGTTGTTTTATTTCGCATTTGAGTTGAGTATTCATAAGTTGAGTAAAGCTAAGGTAAGTGTTATTTTCAAATTCCTTTCAAGCTTATGTCAGGTTTAGTTTTCCCCTCGCATGCTCGTACATTTAATGTACTGATTCCATTTGTCCTGCATATTTTGATGATGCAGATACAGGTAACCAGGATCAGCATCCAGTGCCTCGTTGATCCAGTTGAGCACTCAGAGTCAGTTGGTGAGCCTCATTGCTTCCGAAGGATTCCCTTTTATTTCTTTGTTAATCAGTTGTAAGGATGATCGGGGGTCTTGTCCCGACATCCCACTCAGTATTTAGAGGCTTCATAGACAGTTAGATGTGAGTTCTTTAGTCTTGTATTTCAGATGTTTTCCTAAAAGGATTGAGTTGCCACTTTGCCTAATTTGAATGTTTATCCTTAACATTCTAAGTTTATTTGAGACAGTTATTTTAAAGTGCATTTGAATCCTTGTATTAAAGCTTTAATTTTTCCGTTATAAGTAAAGTTAGGCCGAGGGTTCGCTTTGGGCCAGCAATGGTTCTCGACTGCAGTCCTGCCCAGGGTGTAGGCTCGGGGAGTGACAATCTACATATAGTAGGCTCAGGTACCACACCGGTACACTTACTAAGGATGGTTGGGATACCACATCTAGGGGTGGGTGTTTGGTATTCGGTTTGGGTTTTTTAAATTTTGGGTTTGGTAATTCGATAATTGATAACTAAAAGTAGATATCAAATATCAAACTTTTAAATTTCAGTTCTGCAATTCGGTAAACAAAAAATTAAACTTCAATTTGGTACGGTATTCAGTAATACCATATTGAAGTTATAGAGAACAAACTTTGAATCTGACCCCCCCGCCCCCACCCCCAAAAAAAATAGGTAAAATCAATGTTGAAATCGTATACTTAATTGCTAGTTGAGACACACCCACAGTTATTCTACAGGAAGTTAATGCTCTAAGAGAGATTGGAGAAAGGTGTCGATTGTATTACAAAGTTAATAATATTTCTTCAATCATTTCTATTTTTTTATGTGGAGGAACGGTATTATAAAAGATCAACAAGTAAGAAAACATTAAGAAAACCAAATTGATACAACTAAAAGACATATGTATTTGGATTGTTTAGGCTTATTCTTTAACTTTCTCTTTGAACTTGTACTAATGAGTAATGGATATGTTGATATATGACCTTCATCAAGTAAATAATTTGGTATTAGGGAAATATCGAATACCAAATGGTACTTATGTCTCATACCAAACCCAAACTCGAATACCATAATACTAAAATTTTACTCCCGAATACCATACCAAATACCGAACTACCGAATACCAAATTACCAATTTTTTGATTTGTTTTGGTATTTTATGCCCAGCCCTAAACACATCATTATACTAACAGTTTGGTTTTGGTTTTGTGATAGTACCAACTATGTGATTATACTCTCATGAGTGGACCTATTGTATTTATGCACGATTTATTTGTTTCATGTTGGATCTCTGAGTGGTTCGATTACTTAAAAAGTGAATTGATATCAAGTATAGCTTGAATGTGACCATATGGGACATGGATCATGTTACAGTAAGTATGTGTAAGGAAAGAGAGTCTGGCTACGTGTTACTTGTGATAGTAAGGGTAGGTTAATTGATTAATTGCATTGAAATTTTCAAGACTACTCTGCATAATTATCTTAACTACTAAATTGAGTTCATGGAGACCCAATTCTTTAGTCGATCAATGACGCCTACCAGTACGTTATGTTTGAGCTAATACTACTTTTATAATGTCACTAGGCATAGTCTGGTTGCGTGGTCAATGATGTCTCAAAGGTGTAGACGACGATGATCTCCAACAGCTTCCATGTTTTTTCTTTTTATTGTAGGAGTTGTATCTTATTTTCTTATATATAAATTATACCTACTTAGTAGATCTTGTACTTATTTAGACTAGTTCCTTGCATGGTGTTTTTTAGTCTTTCATAAAGAAGTTATTTAAAATTTGGTTTCTAAAAATTATGCTTAATGAGCCGTTAGTAGAAAATTATTTATTTTCTACATGTTTTAACTAGTTTGGGTGATAAGGGTTCACCTATCTAGGTGTCATATTAGGTGCCCCATGGACCGGTGGATTGGGTCGTGACATCCGCAGAGTCAAATTTATGGGAAGGATTCATCAGTTGTTACTTGGCACCCAGGTAGGCTAGGTTTTCTTCAATTGAGTAGTAAGGACACATTTTACTGCATTATATCTTGTAGATGTTTGGAAATGGCATGTAAAGGATTTCGAGCACGGAGTCTGGATGGTTAGAAATGTTGTTATGTGTTGTTAGGGCGGAGATGAAGTAATGACTAGAGATTATGGCTTGTAGTAACATTGGCAAAGCATGGTAAGGAATACATAGTCAACATATGTAGTTAGACATTTTGATAATATCATGCAATAAACTAGTTATATGACTTGTGGTTTCAAGTATTATTGTTTGTGATTGTGCATGATTGTCTATGTTTGATGGTTGGCTCGGGTATCACGTTGGGTACAAAATATCTCCACAGTTGACTCAAATACCACATTTGGTATATACTAATGGTTTTCTTGGTTACCACATCTGGTACGGCCATACGGGGACATCCACATATGATTGGCTCAGATAAAGTACTGGTAACTAACCATGGATGGTTCGGGTACCATGTCGATATGCTAACAGTTTGAGTTTGGGTCCCGTGAGAGGACCAAGTATGTGTTTATGGTTCCATGGGTGAACCTAGTTTACTTTTTCATAATGTAACTGTTGCGTGTTGGATCTCTGAGTGGTCTAATTTACTTTGAAAGGTGAATTTATCTCAGGTCTAACTTGTATGTGATCATGTGGGATATGGATCATATTACGGTGAATCGGGGTATGGACTAAGAGTCTAGGCTATGTGTTACTAGTGATGGTTGAGGTATGTTAAGTATTTAGTGACAACTGAATCCTTAGGGGTTATTCTGCATAATTATTTTTACTATTGGATTGAGTTTATGGGAACTCAATTCCTTAGTTGTCTAAGTTGTGTTTCTATTTATCATGATGAACTTGACTTATTAAACGGTATTGGGTTTAGTTTGGTATGGATGCGTTGGTCTAAGGCACCAGCTTCATGTGCTGCTCCAAAAGAGTCACGGAGTTGGCATAAGTATTTGTCGAGGATAGCAAATTAGTTGATAGGACTAGTGATGGCCTAGTATTCATTGATATTTAGGTGGTAGAAGAGTTAGACTATAATGGTCGAATATGTTTTGGAAGTATGGTAATGAAACTGTGGGGTATGGGATTAAGGTGCATTAGTCATGGTATTTACCTAGGAAGGCTAAAAATATGTCAATAGAGAAGTGAGGTGGTGTAACTTCCATATTGCAGGACTTTTCTGATTATCTACATTACATTATATTATGTGGTAGGTTCGGATTGAATGATGATGCTTATTAGTATGTGTTAGATTTGTATCCTTATAGGGTGTTAGTTTTATTTCATTTATTTTTCGTATGTTTTAATGATTTTGGGTGGTAAGGATTCTCCTATCTGGGTGTTAGAATATGTGTCTACACGGCTCGATGGATTAATAAGACGCATAAAAATAGGAGATTCATAAAAAGGAAATATTTATTTTCCTTGTTTAACTCAAAGCATCTAAAATTCGTTCAAAATAGATTTCTTATCTTTTGTTCTAATATTTCTCTCTCTTCACAATTTTTTCTCTAGTTAGTCGTCACTATCATCTTATTCATATTCATTTTTATTCAGTAATCTTCATTTTCTTGTAATGGACGGCTTCTTATCAGTATAAATAAAGCATGGTGGTAGATGAGATCCTTCATGTTAGTATTCTTTCCAATTCTTTATTTGTATTGGTACACAAACCAGACATGAAAAAGAAAAATTATGAATAGTGCTATTGGAAAAAAAACTATTCAGATTTTGTTTGTGTATAATAATTTTAATTATGGTATTTTTGGAATGAACATTCATTTTTTGAAATTACATAAAATTTGTTTGAATTTGGTATAGATTTTGGTATGAACATTCTTTTTTTTTTTGTATGTTTCTGGTTAAAAAAATTACATATTTTTTTTTTTGAAATTGGTATACTAGTTATACCATGTTGATATGATTTTGGCATTATATTGGAATGAATTTTGTATATTTTTTATCTAATAAATGATAATTAATTGTTAGAAATATTATTAATTTTTTGGTATGATTCTGGTAAAAAATTGACGTAAATTTTGTATGAAATTGGTATAATAGTAAGATCAAATTTGTATGAAATATTATAGTTTTTACGGCGCAAATTTGGTATGATTCAATTTCTATTTTTGACATTATATTGGTTGGAATTGTGCATAATAGTGGGATGAAATTGGTATATTGTTTATTAATAAAACATAATTACTAGTTATAAATTGTATGATTTCGTATTATTTTTTGCATGAATATGGTATGAATCAATGTTTACTTTTGGCATGAAATAGGTATAAAAAATATGCATAAAAATGGTATGAAATTTGTATACTGATATAACGTATAGATAAAAATTATTTGTACTTTTGTATCCTGTAATACGACACAATAATTTATGATGTAACAAGAAAAAATGCAATTTAAAAAGTGTCGGAGCATAATTTATTATCGCTTGGTTCAAAAAGAACTGTAGGAAGACCACAACTTGAACATTGGAAAGGGCATGCTGATGTGAAGTTCAAGAGGTCTAAGGTTATGTGCAGTACATATCGTCAAGAGGGATACAACAAGAAGACGTGTTCAAATTACGCTGCTGGAAAAAAAAGACATAATTTATTTTTATTTTTATTTGGTTGTTTTATTGTGACGAACTCATGTTTTTGATTTATTTTGTCTTTTAAGTTAATGAATAATAATTTCATAACCTTTATTATGTGTACTAGCCAACATAAAACTAGTTAATGTTGTATCAAATTTGTATACATTTGGTATTGAACTGATATTCCATTGGAAAATTTGAAAAAATAACATGTAATTGAGATTTCAAACGAATTAGCCAACCTAAAACTAGTTAATGTTGTACTCAATGAGCATACGTTTGGTATCTAACTGATATCCAATTGGAAAATTTGAAAAAATACGTAATTGAGATTTCAACTAAATTAGTCAGCCTAAAACTAGTTAATTTTGTACCCAATTGGCATACATTTGGTATCGAACTGATATCCCATTGGAAAATTTGAAAAACCAACATGTAATTGAGATTTCAACTGGATTAGTCTGCCTAAAACAAGCTAATGTTATATTCAATTGGTATATATTTGGTATCTAACTGATATCCCATTGGAAAAATTGGAAAATCAACATGTAATTGAGATTCAACCAAATTAGATAACCTAAAACAAGTTAGTGTTGTATCCATTTGGTATCCAACAGATATCGCACTTGAAAATGGAAAAATACAAAATGTAATTGATATTTCAACCAAATTAGACAACCTAAAAAATGTTAATGTTGTATCCAATTAATCTCCAATTTGTATACACTTGGTATCCGAGTCACCTTCATTGTTGCTCTTCTTTTGGAGGGTTTTGATGACTGACCCATCGACATTTGCAGATTCTTTTATTTTATTTTTTTTCTCGCTTACAAAATCCGAATCTGGATCCGAAGGAGGTTCCACCATTTTCTTTTTTCTCTTTTGTCCCTTTTGATTTGGAGGTCTTGCAATTTTCTTTCCTTCTCTTCTCTTCTCCTTTTCAGGAATTTGTTTCTTCCTTTGAGGGGTAACACTCGTTCTCGCCGGATTTGGAGGCTCAATTTCAACAGTAGAACTCGCTTCTACTAATCTGGGTTCTTTCTAGGAGTATGCTCAGATTTCTTCGACATGTTTTTTTGAAAATTCAAAAAACTTGATTCTTAGTATTGTAGAGACGATTTGTGATTATGGTTATAGAGAAATGAAGAATTTTGATTATGGGAGGGGCCATTTACAGTTTCTATGGAAGTTGAATGGAGAGGTGAGAGAGAAATTTTTAATTTTTGAACGTGGGGGTGGGGAGGTGTTGTTATGGCGTGTGAAAAGGATAGAAGAAACGTGGTGCAAGTGGGGTTTAGTGTGTAACAGTAAAAAAAAATACAAGAATCAAGGTAAATCCTTAAAATTGAGTAATAGATAAGTATAATTGATTTTTTATTTTATATCACTTAATAATTAAAAAATAATCATAAAAAACGAATTATTTAATAAAGTGAAATTAAGTTGATTTAAAATAAAAAGTGGTTTGTTATAACTTGAAATTAAAATAATTTTATTAGTAATATTAAAAGTAGATTTAAAACCCGTAATATTTCCCCTTAAATATATGTGTAGAGTGATTTTTCCAATAATAAATCATAAGCTTTAGGTTTCTATCTAAAATTTAAATAAAATTTGAGATATTTGACCAAATACATAGTTTATGTACGCATGGACTAAGTTTTTGGGCCATCTGCATTTTTGGTTTGTCTCAACTCCTGTATACAGTGTATACATTCACTGTATACTGATGTATATTGTCTTGATACATTTGTATATTGGGAAATATATCAAGTGTAAACTAATTTTGGCCTCCAAAACCTGTATATCAGTTTCCCTTTCCCTGTATATCAACTTCCATTTTTGAATTTCACATACTTTGTTCCGATTTTGAAAAGGCAAACTCAAATAAGAGAGATTTGGGCCTCCAGGGCCCAACGTAAAAATGCAAATAAAGGAGATAAAAAGTCTGGTGGACTCGGGATGGATATTTCAACCAAACAAAATTAAATTAAATTAGCAAGTGAATTAAGAGAAAGTTGATTTACAACAATTCTTAATTAAAGAAAGGGAACTTAAGCATTTTTCTTTATAAACTAAATTGCACTCAAACATGAATTCACCCAAGAAAATCATAGTCTAAAAGCACACATCTAAGATAAAAGATAAGCACTTATCTTAAATTAGTTAGACTCAAATTAGGCCAAACATTCAAAAGAATTCTTCACTTAAGTCTTGTATAGCTTATACATTCCTATACATAGTGTGACACATAATATATAACAATGTACATTCATGTCATTCATATTACTTTTATATGCACATTATGCAATATATATACATATAATTATGTATATATTTTTTATACATTATATAATAGTGTATGTGTACTTGATATACATTGAATGTGCATATTATATATTCCTTTTGGAGTGTTGTACTATTTTTTCCCTTCTTTTCTTCATTTCTTTTTGGAAAAACTACCTAACTAGATATACTTTAGTACCATATATACTTAATTTATCTCTAGTTTAAAAAAATTACACACAATATCACTTTTAATATTTATATCATATATTTTAAATTTTTTAATAAGATACACAAATTCCTTAAATATGATATTAAATAATTATCTTAAAATTTAAACTCCTTAATTAATGGTAACTTATTAATTAAAAAAAAATTCTCTCACTTCGATCTGCCGCTCCCCTCCCCCAATCCCATTACCTTCTGTATATCTCACCCCCACCCCCCACGATCTTCAAACCCTCCACTATCTCCCTTTCTTCCTTAATCCTCTCAATACATGTTTGCATGTTCCAAATTCAAAACTAAATCTTGATAATCACAAGTATACAAAGAGGTAAATTACTTTCTTTTTTTCATTATTCTAATGTATCTTGGTTTTATATCTTATTCATGTATCTGAGATAGAGTTCATATTTCTCTAAAGTTCTATTGTATAAACTTTTATAAATTAGGCTGCGAGATACATGCTCGAGATACATGTATCATTAGTGGCGAGATACATGTATCTAACAATTTTTATAGCTGAGATACATATTAATACATGTATCTGAGATAGAGTTCATATTTCTTTAAAGTTCAATTGCATAAACTTTTAAAAATTAGGCTGCGAGATACATGCATCATTATTAATGACGAGATGCATCATCCACCTTTGTAACGAAATGAAACCAGCCTTGCACAAAGGGCAATAGAGAACCTTTCTGGTTGATGCATATGACATTTTCTTCAGTTCCGTTATCATAATTAGACTATTTTCAATTGCTCCTCAACCTGCCGTTGTATTCCTCTTTGTGTTTTGGAAGTTGGCGTAGGATTCAGACGGATACAAACGAAAGAACCGATGAAGAAGATGAAGAGTACAATAACAAAATTACTTGGATTTATGATTTCGTTATTTTAAGAAAACTTGTTAGAGTTGATACTCAATATCCTGTAAATTTGTTGGGTTGTTAATTAGTCAACAATTATTCCTTTAATAAAGGAAATAAGTTGCACCCCTTTAATTCAACTTGATAAATTGTTTATCTTGATTTTAAAAAGTTGTTGGATACTTGTATCTCGCCATTAATGATACATATATCTCGAGGCCAAAATATGGTATAAAAAATAATATTGCAAACTATCGCGAATTCTAATAATTAGGATCTAAATTAGTGGAATTTATGTAAGATACCCTTTCTTTTTACGTTTTATTGTTTTCCAATTCCAAATTTGATTTTTTATACCTTTGTTAGTTTTTCAAGCATAAAGTCTTAAGATCATGTTTCATATTCAATTATGAAATAACTATTTTTTGTTTTTTTACATTTTGAGTTTTTTTGTCAAAACATGATAAACTTTATGACCAAATAAATTTTGCCAACATTTTTTCCAACTACTTGTCATATCTCTATGACAAATGGGTCCTAAACTCAAATCTCAATTCCTATTATTATGTATGTATTTATGTTTCTTCAATTTCTTTGTTTGTAGCGGTAGGTTGTGGCGGTTGTGGCAGTTGCAGCACATTACTTACCGGTTTAATTGAACTTAATAACTTTTTTATGGGGAATATAGATATATATGTAAAAAATTAGTTAAGTTTTACTAAATATTATAACTTTTAGTATACGATAATATTAATGCTTAAAAATTCAAATTCTAAATCCGTTCTATAGTAATAAGCTATTTGAGATTTCCTACAACAGGCTACGCGAACAATATTCAAGGGCGAAACTACAACTCTGATTATGAATTTAGTAAAATACAATAATTTTGACCTAGATTTTGTATTTATATTTAAAAATTTATTTAGTATGTATAAACAATTTTCTCCACCTTATATTTGTGTTTAGAATTTTAGTTAATATGTATAAATACTTTCTCCCAAATCCAATAAGCTGTTTTTTTCTAAAATTAAAAACGCAAAATCTCTTAATCACCATCATTATCATCATTATAAAATAGAATAAACAAGTCTTGTGGATACTTTTCAACTCATGGAGGCCAATCCCATTTGAAAGTTGAAATATGCTAACGTAACTAGCTAGCTTGGAGATTAGGGTGTGTTCAGTACGAAGAAAAATATTTTTATTTGAAAAATGTTTTCAAGAAAATAAGAGATTTTATTTATTTATTTATTTATTTGTGTTTTATAGTTAAATAAGAAATATTATTTAAAAAATATTTGTGTATAATTTAAATAAATATTATGAGAGATGGAAATGAAGAGGTAGGGGTGTGGGGTCGTAGGGATGAGAGCTATGGATTTTAGGGGATAAAGATGAGATATGTTGGAGGGCGGAAAAGACATATCAATCGAACATGAAAAAGTTTAAAATATTTTTCGAATAATAGGTTCCGTCTTACCGAACACACCCTAAGACCAATTCTCGTTACACGAGTCAAATAAGTACTACACGTCTACACGTCACCACTTATATTATTTGGCTTAAAAACAAGCAACTTCCAATTTTAAATAAACAACAAGGTATGGAGAAGACAATATTTTGGATTTTTTTCACTTGTAAATTTTGTATTATGTCATTTTAGTTTCATATTCACACTAAAATATCTTTTTTAAAGAAAAATATCAACTAGAACTATTAGATGCAAGTGATCCAAAATTTTGATTATGATACAAAATAAGTGAATTTTTTTTTTTTTTGGAATATTAACATTTTAAACCGTTTGCATAACTAAGATATTTCATTGCTACTATTTAAGTTTTAAATTCTTCTTTTTTATAATTTCCTGAAACTGTTAAGAAGTATCACTTCGGAAAAGGGTTAGGAAGTTGGTCTTCTTTTATGGATTTCGACAATCCTCCCCTTATGAGGTAGCCCTCGAGGTTGAGTTAGACCCAAGATCCATCTTTATATGGTATCTAACTCAGGTTTGTCCCAATTCATTGTTCGCCTATATTGTTGGTCCCCCATATTATTATTTTGTCCACACTTCAGTTAACGTTCTGAGCGTGCGGAGAGTGTTAAGAAGTCCCATATTGGAAAAGGTTTGGGAAGTTGGACTTCTTATATATAGACAATCCTTATGAGTTAATTTTTGGGGTTGAATTAGGCTCAAGATTCATCTTATCTTATAAAGGTAAAAAGGTTGCTTTCGTATTAATAGTGTTATTCTTGTCGAAGGTAAAAAGGTTGCTTTCGTATTAATAGTGTTATTCTTATCAAAGGTAAAAAGGTTGTTTTCGTATAAGTTGAATCTAGTCTAAAAAGAGGATCAACATTGTCCTTGATATTTTTCAAATTGGGTTGATGATAGTCTACTAAGGTTAAAAATAATTAGGCAAATATCACGATGTTAAATGAGAACATCAAAATTTAATCCATTCAAAGCTTTGATGGAAACATTTTCATTTTTTGTCTAATTTGGGCTGCTTAGCAGCCAGCCCTCGTGCAAAATCTAGCATTGACTTAATAATTTTTGAAAATTATTGAACAATAAAAGAAGAAAAAAAGAACTCCATACGTATTTAATTTTGGTTAAGTTAGAAAATTGGACTCTAGAAGAGGTTTTCCAGATGATCACTTAGGGTCTGTTTGGAAAGTCACCAGGTAATTAGAATTGGTGTAATTATTAGGGTAGTAATTATACAGTCTAGTAATTACATTGCTTGTTTGCCCCAATGTAATTAAAGTGTAATTACAAGCGTGTTAATTGGTTGCACAAGTACAATCATAAGGTTATATTAAATTTCAAATATGAAAGTTAATTATCTAAAATTAAAAATCTTATTAGATAAATAAGGGTCTTTATAAGTGATATTAAATTAAATATTTAGGATATATATTGTCTTTTGAAAATATATTAATTAATAAACATATGTTCTTAATAATATTATAAAAATAATTAATAAAATCATAAAAGCTAAAAACACAAGATTTCTATGAACATCATGAAATGTATGTTTGACAAAAATATTAGTATTATAAATATAATCTCATAAAATTATTAAAATAAAAGAATTTTAAAAAGTTTCATGTAATTACATGGTGTGATTACACTCAATTCACAACACTCTCTTAGGAATTGAAGAGTGTAATTACAACCCTTCAATTACACTCATTTCCTCTCTTGAAAAGTAATTATTTGGTCTGCCAAACATATCAAAGAGTGTAATTACACTCAATTACACCAAAATCTCAATTACATGGTGGGCTTTCCAAAGAGGCCCTTGACTAATATGATAATTGTTTTAAGTGTTATAATTTGAAAATTACTCTAGTATTGTCATTTAACCTACAAAGTTACTCAACTATTATTTTGGTGATATTTTCGATGGATTTTATTGGCATCAAATCTTTTAAAGCCAATCGTTTAAAAATAAAAAAGCTACTCCTTTTAATTTTTTGAGAAAACTATCGTATTAGATATATATTCATACCATATATATTAATAATATCTATACTTTCAAATAATTACGTATCTTACTAATAATTAAGAGTTCTCTATCATATATTCAGGAAGATATATATACATGTATTCTTGTTATCATATACACTAAAATAGGGAGAGGGGCAAACAAGATATGGGAGGGGGGGTAAGCGAGATGGGCAGGGAGATAAGCATGTATCATAAATACATGTGAATAACACTAGATACATACTAGATACATGTATATGTATGTATCTGGTGTGATTCGCATGCATCTAGGATACCAGATACATAGGAGAGTGGCGAGCAAGATGGAGGGGAGGAAGACGAGATTTGTCTATGTATCCAGATACATTCGAATCCACTTGAATACAGTGTATCTAGAACAAATTACGCCTAATTTTGACACATGTATCCCAATATACATGTATCTAGACATGCCAAAATTTGATAAGATTCGTAATATTGCAAACTAGTGTATCTAAGTAATTAGCTCCTAAACTAGTGGAATTTATGTAATTTTTCCTTAATTATTTGATTGACTCACTCCACTTGTCATGATTAGCTATAATTATATGGGCGGAATATTTAGTGCAAAATACCCCTTTTATTTTAGGGAAAACTACACAAATTGTACCCATTAAGCAAAATATTTATTCAAATTGGACCCAATCCAATATTTTATCCTTACTAGACCCACGACCCAAACTATATACACAACTGTCTCCTTGTTCTATTCACTGAACCACTGCTTCTTAATAGATATATATTCATACCACTCTGATATATATCTAATACGATAGTTTTCTCAGAGTGTGTGTATATATATATATGTGTGTGTGTAATTGAGTAGTCTTTCACTGAAACATTGCATGTTCCTCCTTGATGCCATCAGAGTGTATGTATACTCTAATGGTATCAAGAAGTAATTGAGTAGTGTTTTAACTGAAGCACGGTGTCTTCCTCTTTGATACCATCAGAATATATATATAATTTGATGGTATCAAACAGTAAATGCACATTAGTAGTTAAAAATAGAGGTATGAAAGTAAGGGAGTAGCCGCTTGTAGAGAGTTTCCCATTTTAGGATATAAATGTTATTTTCCCTTTATTTTACATATGTCGATCCTCTTCCTAAAATGCAGAGGAAGAGGACCCCAAAAGAACCCTAGATCGAGAGAATAGGAGAGGATTGATATATGTAAAATAAAAGGGTTCCATCCATTATATATTTGATCCATATATTTTTTGTTGCTCGGATCAAATGGATTGCTATACCATTCAACCATCTAGTTTATCAATATGATCGAAGTATATATATATAATATAGATATGTATACTTAGCAGAAAATATACACTATCTCTACACTTTGTACATATTTTGTAAATTATATGATGGAAGGTTTTGAGATTATTCCAACAATAAAATGGTTGAAATAGGCAGCTTTTACTTTTTTTAAAAAATTGGCTTAACAAAATTCATGTTAGCAAAATCAATCGAAAATAGCACATGAATTGGTTTGAGTGACTTGGTAGATAAAATGACAATAATAAAGTAATGTTTCTTTATAAAACTAAAAAATTATTGTTTAAGACAATTATTATTAATTGAACACTCACATTCAGAAGATGAAGGTAGCAGAGATGATAATACTCATTTAGATGTATGGACATACTATGAGAGATATGGTGAACAAAGTTGTACTGTCACAGTGGGAGTGCCCTTTGTGGTGGACAAGTTGAGGAGACCGAGTTTGAGATAGTTCAAACATGTAAAGAGAAAATGCATATATACACCAGATATAAGGTACATGAGGTTGGTTGTAATAGGTTTTAAGAGAGGTAGAGGTAGGACGAAAAAGAATTGGGGTGGAGATGGAGGTGATTAGGTAGGACATGACGAATATTTAGCTTACCGATAACATGATCATAAGAAGGTATGAAGTTTGAGGACTATCGTAAAAGGTTAGCGGGTGATAAAGTTTTGTGACACTTAAGGTGAGAGAGGCATGGGATAGTCCCCCTCTTCCCCTTATTAGTAATGTTATTAGTTAGTACTCGCTCTTAGCCTATTTTTATTTTCTTTAGTGATGGATGAATTGACACAACATATTCAAGAAAAGGTGTCATGGTATATATTATTTTCGAATGCCATAGTTATGATTGACGAAACCAATGGAGGAGTTAATGCGAAGTTGGAAGTGTTTGGAGACAAATAGAAACTAAAGTGTTCAGGTTGAGTAGAATCAAGATAAAATAGTTGAAATGCAAATTCAATGGTGTAACCGCTGAGGTTGACATGAAAGTGAGACTTGATACGCAGGTCATTCAAATAAGAGGAAGTTTCGAGTATTTACGTCTATTATCCACAAAAAAATGAGGAGAATGATGATGATATCACACATCGTACAAGTGTGAAATATAGACTCGCATCCGGAGTATTATGTGATAAAAAAGTGCCACTAAAATATAAAGGCAAGTTCGTCAGAATGGTAGTTATTAGGACTAACTATGTTGTATAGAGCGGTGTGTTGGTCATTCAAGAAGTTCCACGTTCAGAAGATGAAAGTTACGGAGATGAGGATACTGAGATGGATGTGTCATACTAGTAGAGGTAGTATTAGAAATGATATTTGGAAGTGACCTCGATAGATGAGAAAATAGTGGAAACGAGGCTAAGATGGTTTCAGGCATATGTAGAGAATATATACGGATGCTCCAGTGCAAAGGTGTGAGAGGTTGGCTACGAATGATTTTAGGATAGGTAGAAGTAGGCTGAAGAAATATTGGAGATAGATGATTCAATAGAACATGATGCAACTTCAGTTTACCAAGGACATGACCTTTGATGGGAGGTTATGGAGGATACAAATTAGCTAGGTAGAACATTAGTTAGATAGTTAAACATTGTCTCTCTTATCCTTCTATATTATTAGTCATTGTATTACTCTTGTAAAACGCTCAACATGAAAACCTTTTAATATAATCAGAACCTCAAAACAAATATCAAACATAAAGAGGAAAAACAATGGAAAAGGTCAAAAGGATGTCTAGAGAGGTAGGAATGGGGGGGGGGTCTACTTTAAAAAAAAAGACAAAAGACAAAAGCAAAGATTTCATAATGTTTAGACAAAATAGGCTTGTTGGTTAAGCCAATTAAATAGGGTTTCCACTCTCCTCTAATAATAATGCCAAAGAATTTGCTTGTTATATGCTCCACCTTCTAATTAATATTAATAATAAAGTAATAAATACATTTTCCTTCAAAACAAAACTTGTCCTCCTTTTTACCAGCTATTGATGTTGTTTTCTAGCATGCTTGGGAAAACAAGATCTTTACATTTCGTGTGTATAAGAAGAAAAAAATGTTTGAGTCCTGTAAACAATATCGAGTAGTAATAAGTATGAATAATTGGAAAATAATAAAGTGACAAATACGCTAGGCAAAAGAAGTATCGAGAAAAGGTAATTAGATAGGACATGATGAAAATTCACTTATTTGAAGATATGACCTTAGATAGGAGGTTACGGAGGACATTGATTATACCAATTATAATAATCAACAATTTAACACATTCAAAAAATATATATAAAATTAATTTCAATAAAAAAAAACTTGGTTAACTTTCAAAATTCTAATTATACCATATAAATTAAGACGGAGAAAGTAATATTTATCTTTTCCAATGTGTCTTAAAATACATTTTGAGTTATCAAATTAAGTTTCTCTTTGAATTATTCAACCCATCCTTATATTTAAGAAAGTCTTAAAAATCTCTAGAGTCCAAAAAAGTTGAAA
Source organism: Solanum piurae (assembly GCA_029582685.1). Classification (NCBI taxonomy): domain Eukaryota; kingdom Viridiplantae; phylum Streptophyta; class Magnoliopsida; order Solanales; family Solanaceae; genus Solanum; species Solanum piurae. The sequence continues at coordinate 54,713 of JAJOOO010000869.1, forward strand.
CCTAAGCACACCACCATTTGTGCTTAATTTTAAAGAAATAATTTTTTTAAATGTTTCTACATCATGTGGGAATACTTTTCGTAGATGTGTTTGTTATTACGAAGAGTCAAATAATTTAATTTTATAAAAATATAATTTCTCAGAAAATAATTTTTTTAACAACACTTTAAATCATTAAATCATATTGCCTTACATTACTATTTTAAAACATATAGATTTTATTTTTATTTTTTAAACTTATTTATGTTCAAATTTATACTGAAATTTAAGTATTTTGATATTTAAATCATCGAGATTAATTGGATGAGGGAGTATTGCCTTAATGAAGTTGTTGTGGGGAACATTTTTTTGTGTTCGATATCTATTTTGGAGTTATAAAAATTCAAATTTGTGTGGAAAAAATTTCTACTTTGAGATAAAATGCACCTTAAAGGTGTCTCTAATCCAGAACTCAGACTAATTTGAATTGATGGGAAAAATATTACTTTAAAAGTAAAACATTCTCTACTAAAAATGAATCAACTTAGAATTTGAATATGAGATCTTTAATGAAGAATAAATGAATATTTAATACGTCAGCGAAACTGTGTGGACTTAAGAATGTGTTTAAATGAGCTTTTATATAACTCGTCTTATAAGTCTAAAGTCATAAACTAAAACTTCTAATGTGTGATTTTTTATTTATTTTAATCTTCTTCTTTCTTTTTTAACTTTAAAATCAATGTATATAAGTATATATTGTTTACCTAATATTCAAAAGATATTTTGATTTAAAAACATTTAAAATAAGTCAATTCAAACAGGCTTTTAAGTTAACTTTTGACTATTGATATTTTTTATTATAATTTATTTTTATCATTTTAGATTAAATCGAGTACACTTTTTAAAAATTAGTCAAATACTTTAAAATAAATAGATTCAAACGGACTTTTTGAAATATCAAAACTTTCATTTTTCTTTGATAAATTTTCAAATCGACAACCTTTCATCCAATAGTACAATAATACTCTGTTCTTCTCTCTCTCTCTGCAAAATACGACAATTTCAGGATCAAGAAAACCTGCTCGTACATTTTTCAATAATATAATCTATGATACTTACAATTACATCTATGATAATTATACATTTCTATACTATATAATATAATATATTGTATTGAATATAAACATAGTACAGAAGTCGAATATTTTTCCAACATATACAAATCCAAGGTGATGTTTGTTGTTCATCCGTTTCTCTACCTCGACTCAATGATTCATCTTCTCCATTCTTTCCTACCCAGAAAACCCCATTTCCAAATCTTCAATTCCATCCTATTTTCTTGAAGTTTTTTCTGGATCCGCCATTGTTGGCTTTTCTTCAAACAAGAGCTGTTAAACGCTTACCTGGTTGTTTTCGTAATACCCAGAAGGAAAAAATTGGGGGAAATAGAGATGAAATGCTTCTATTTCACGAAGGATGAGGAAGAAGGGGGAACATTAAGTTCAAGAGAATCGAAGGTTTCATGGGTTCGTTCATTGAGTGTAGCGTCAAGCAGTGTTGATACAAGGAAGTCGAGGTCAGATTTAGATTCGGAATCGAGGGATTTTACTGAAACGTTTGAGTTTTATGAGTTTTTGACTCTGAGGAGAGCTAATGATCTGCGAGTATTTAGCTTCTCGGAGCTGAAAATGGCGACAAAGGGTTTCAGTAGAGGACTGATGATTGGAGAAGGAGGATTTGGGTGTGTTTACAGAGGGGTTGTTAGTGCTCCATGTTCGGATTTGAAAATGGAAGTTGCTGTTAAACGATTGAATCGCCATGGATTCCAGGCATGCTTTTTTTCCTTAATACTCTAATAAGGTTTCGTTTAGCTATGAAAATTGTGAAATTCGAAAAAAAAAGTAGTTTTTCTCTTTTGAATTTTTATGAGTATTTGGAGTGAAAACATAAAGATGTTTTTCAAATTCCGAGAATTCACCTCCGGAAAAAAGTAACAAAAAATTATTTTATATAACACGAAACACGGTAAGAACCTTTGTTCTGAGCTATGTTGCGTGGACTCTCTAAAAATGCTACCAAACCCGAGTTGTATCCTGTAAAACTTCTGTACTTTTGGAGGATTCGAATATGCATTCGGAAACATTTTTGAGGAGTTTGAGCAACATAGGTTTTGAGTATGTATTACCATTGAACATAAATTCTAATGAATATGTTTAGTTATTATGCTTATCAATGTGTTTTTGATTAAAATTTGAACTTTCAAGTGCTTATTTCAAATTGGAGTGATTTAATTTATAGAAACATGAATTTTTAGGAGTAAAAAAGAGTAATTTTATTATATGCTTATAATATGAAAATTATTGATATATGAATAATTATGAGGGTTGATAGTAACATTTTAGAATGTTTTCTATTTTATCATTTTGATATAAGAAAGTTGCATAAAATACTTTTCTGTAATTTATGCATAGTTAGATTTCATCTTATGAAATATAATAATGTTGTGCGGTTTAATCCTGAAAATTAATCAAATTTGCCTTTCAATGTCACAAGATGCACCTTTTTTTCAAAAATATCACCTTGCATTACCATAACGAAAAGAAAAAAAAAAGAGAGATTGTTCTTGTGACTCGGGATGAACCTTTATCGAGTCGTTTTGGAAAAGACTCCCTATGGTCATTGGCCATTAGGATTGTTCTTGTGTGCTTTATGGCTTGTTCTAGTTGTTTGAGCTTTAAAAAGTCTTTTTATATGTATTTCTTTGTATAATTTTGTTTATGTTTTGCATATTGTAATTCTAGTTTTGCTCTTATAAGTTCATTTCTTTTACCATGTTATGTGTTTCATAAGATAAAGCTGAGTTTTTCGACAGTCATCTTATATGTTTCATGTTCGTCTAGTATTCAGGGGCATAAGGAGTGGATTAATGAAGTAAACTTTTTAGGTGTAGTGAAGCATCCAAATCTAGTGAAGTTAATCGGGTACTGTGCAGAAGATGATGAAAGAGGGATGCAACGTCTTTTAGTCTATGAATTGATGCGTAACAAAAGCTTGGAAGACCATCTGTTGGCACGAGCAGCTGCTCCTCTCTCCTGGACTTTGAGATTAAAAATTGCCCAAGATGCTGCTCGTGGATTAGCCTATCTTCATGAAGAAATGGATTTTCAGGTGATTTAGAGTGTTCTTATTTTAGAATCCATTACGTATCTTCACAACTAGTAATTCATGTATTCTATTTACTTCCCTCAGCCCGTTTCTTTCTATGATGTTTCCTTATTTAAGAAAAAGTCGCAGCTAGTTTGTTTACCTGATCAGTTGAGGAATAAACTTTCTTGCAAGTCTACCTTAGTCAGGCATGTTTATTTGGGTAATAAGAATGCTCGTTGCTAAATTCTTGAAGCGGTGAATTCTTTATTGATCATCATCTGGAGGATAGTAAAATACACTAGGTGAATATAAGTAAAATATGACGAAACGAACAAGACTAGCTGTTAGATGGGTTTGGATGATAGGTAAGATGCCAAAGAGAAAATCATTTGGCTGGTTTGTTGTGACCAAGACGAATCTGACGTTTAATCAATCTTAAAGTAGTCTGTTTCTTCTAACTGCTTCGTATACCTAAGTCATCATGTATTTGCATGATTTTTGGACGAGTTACCAAATGAATAAAAAGGCTCATTCGGAACATTTGGCCTAAAGCATATGGAGCATTGCACTATCATTCTTTTCTTCACACAATTTTGAAATCTGGATGGCAATTGCTTTTGCACTTCTGTGTTTGTCAAAATTGTGTGTTCCAGAATTAAATCGATAGTTTCAAAAGTTTGTTAATTACCTAGCTAGCCCACAAAACCTTTGTATTTATGTCTGTAAATCCCTAAGAGAAAACATGACTTTTTGGTGCATAGAAGCCCAACACAAACTTCATTTTGACTATTAACAGGGATAGCAGAGCTCTTTTGTCAGCAATACCAATTTCTAGCCTTTGACATTTCTGGTTCTAAACTTTTTCATTGTGTTATTTTTCTTTGCTGTCTTTGTTTCAGTTAATATTTCGAGACTTCAAGCCATCGAATATTCTTCTGGATGAAGACTTTATCGCAAAACTATCAGACTTTGGACTAGCTAGGCAAGGTCCAGCTGCAGGACTAACCCATGTGTCAACATCAGTGAGTATCCTTTTTCTTCCCTATTTGTATTTTCTGATGTTCTTTGATTTGCATTACCTGCGCCGGGGGTCTTCAGAAACAGCCTCTCTACCTCCGTAAGGTAGGGGTAAGGTCTGCATCCCCTCCCCAGACCTCATCGGGACTACACTGGGAATGATGTTGTTGCCCATCAGTCCCAAAAAAGAATGGCTTTTTCTATATTTAGAAACAATTTAAGTTTATACTTCTCGTTTTACCGTCAAATGATTTATAGCTGCGGAAATGTCTATGACTTGTTTTAGACCAAATGTCTCGTTGTGCATTGCCTGACTTAGCAATTCCTCAGGTTGTAGGTACGGTAGGCTATGCGGCTCCAGAATATGTCCAGACTGGAAGACTCACTGCTAAAAGTGATGTTTGGAGCTTCGGAGTTGTTCTCTATGAGCTCATCACAGGAAGGAGAGTGTTGGAACGAAACCTTCCTCGAGCTGAGCAAAAACTATTAGAATGGGTTAGACCCTACGTTTCAGATACGAAGAAATTTCATTTTATTCTTGACCCTCGACTTGAAGGGCATGATTGTATCAAGTCAGCTCAGCGACTTGCATCACTGGCCAACAAATGCCTTGCAAAGAATGTAAGATCTCGCCCTAGAATGAGTGAAGTCGTTGATATGCTTGAGAATATCATAATTGATGCTGAAGAAGTGCCTGAAACTCTGAAAGAAACAGAAAATGTGAATGAAGAAGACGACACAAAGGAAGAAGGAAGAGAGGAAGTTGAATTAGGAAAACGTGAAAGCAATAACCAAAAGTGGGGTTTCGACTTCAAAGAAATGGTCAGCTTTAGGAACAAATCCATCGGTAAGTTAGATTGGAGGAATTGGACAGCAGGTTTAGTCAAAACATCGTAACATACTGTCCCTCATGATCTGCTGACTCTTGCTAATGGATCAATTTTTTGTATTTTAGAATGGAGATATCAGGGCAGCTTTGCTATATATGTTCTGCAAAGAGGTGTAAATTTGGTAGGAACATCATCTTCTCTGTAACACATAATGCAAGTTCCTTTTCTCAATCTTGTATTTGGACTGGGAATGCATTTCAACTTCTTGTTTGTATAGGGAACAATCTTTTTTTCCTCTCTCAAGAGTCCTCTTCTCCATAGAGGCAACAACAACAATATATCCAGTGGGATCCCATAGGTGGGGTTTGGGGAGGGTAGAGTGTAAGCAGACCATACTCCTACCTTGTGGAGGTAAGGAGACTGTTTTCGGAGGATCCTTGGCAATGGTTGAGAGCTAAATAGAGGGCAATATGTTCTATGATCTTGGTTTTGCTAGATTGTATTCAAAGCTCAAATTAATGAAAAGAGGTTTTTTTTTCTCTCTTTTTCATGCACTTTTGCTCAAGCAAACATTTGTGGTAAATCAAATTATAGTGTCATGAGTTTGAATCCAATATTCGTAATGTTTTTGCACATATGTATTTAAGACCGGAGTGAAGCCAGGTAGGGCATAGGGCCACGGTTCATCTGAACCTCCTTTGGCGAAAAACTTACAATATTTATATATGGTTGATATTATAGTAATGTTTTATTTGTAGGATTGAGTAATGTAGCAAATATTAAATCTGGAGTCTAATGATGTTTGAAAGGGTGATTTCCTAAAGGCTATTTGATCGACTTTGATCCACCTTTTTTTTTTTTTTAGGGGTGGGGTGTTATAAGTAGTGTTGGTCCAATTGAACTTTCAGCGTGTTGATAAAGGTTCAATTCCCCACCATGTAATTCCCTCCGTAGTTTATAAGTAGTGTTGGTATGTTGGAGGCTTAAAAAATGGTTGTTGATAACCAAGAAATATTCAAAGGAGAAAAGCAAAATATTTTCTCAAGGATAAAAGGGGACCAAATTCAGGCCCATAAAAGGGGACCATGTTTTACTAAATGCATTTCCACATAACACACCTTCTCTGACCAACCAACAACTCACATGATTTTTAGTTATGGATAAATTAAGAATTTTACATCATATAATCGCACACAATAATAATAATCGATATATATATATATATATATATATTGCAGGGTCAAACGGGCCTTAAATGTCCATCCCACTTTATCTTTCCCTTTCCTACTTCTCATAGTCCTTCCCCACCCTAAGAAAGAAGTACAAAATAAACAAGCACATCTACATCTGAGTACAAAAGTTACAATCTTTTGTCATAAGGGTCTGATGTTGACTATTTATTTATTTTATTTTATTGAGTTTAGGTCTTACTTTATCAATTAAAATGGTTTATTAATTATGAGCACTAACTCAAATATACAAAACTTATACAATAATTTTGTATATTAAAAGTATATGTGTGTATATTAATATATTTAAATTTAAATTTAAATATATAAAACCTATATATTTATTGATTATTTTGTAATCAAGATCACCTCATAGATATTAGATTGTAATTATGTCTATTAAAACGTGAAGCATATGTATAAAGTCACTTTTTTTAATTCAAATGTTAATTAATTATTGGAGATCATTTCCTCTTTGTACTATTTCATCATGGGAGAAGGACTAGCTAATGAGTTAATCGAATAATTATCATCTCTTATGGATAGATCCGACCCAATAACTTTTTCCACACACTCTCATATCAATCAAAGCTCATTTCTTTTAACATCACCATGGAATGTGAGATGTCATATGGCACAAGGCTTTTGTATGGTTCAAACAAAATGCAAATTTAAGATCAAACTTACCTCTCATTCCTTTTTTTCTTTCCAAATATATATCTTTTTATCAAGGGCGGAGGAAGGGGAAATGAGGGACGAAATTACAAGGTGAGAACTCAAACCATTACAAAAAAATGAAAATTCATATAGCTAACCAACTAAATAAATTTCCAAGATCCCCTAAAAAAGATGCCTTTCGCTTCATACACCAAAAGACATATTTGCCCTTGTTACACATGATGCAATTTTAGTAGCAAGGAATTGCCTATTGGACAATAATATCCATAAATCTCTGATCATGTATGTGGAAGCTTTTGGAAAATTAATGATAAGTAATGAAACCAAACATGAATGTTATCCTTTAAATCAATACAATTCATATTAAATGAAATTCATATAAAGGTAAACATGGTTTCTTTCATGCATGTCATAGACTAACAATAGATTTAAATCCCCAAAAGATATAACTAATGTCTATAAATTCTCAATTATAAAGAATTAAATAATCATTTGAGACAGACTCCGATGACTCAAAAAAAAGAAAGTAAATAGTTCTTCATGAATACAAAGTGGAGCTACCCTAATTGCGTAGCTCGTGTGAGTCCCACACATATACCTAAATAAAAATAATTGAACGCCCAAAAAGGGCTAAGCTTCTTCATTTGTAAAAAAAATATATTGAAACACTTTGTTTCAGCTTGAGCTTATTGAATCCTGAAAGATACAGTTTGAAGAAATATCCTTGAGAACATTATTCTCATTTTATTGTCTTGAGCTTCACCACTTTGTGTAATTCTCCAACAATTTGATATTCAAAAGATTCCTAAGATATGGCCACTTTAGAATATAGCACTAATGATTTTTTTATTTTTTTGGATGACCCCCCAAATGGCCTCTAATGTTGGAAAGAAGAAATTGAGTTGCAACTTTCTACAATCTATTGTGACTACTTCTCTTTACATCACTCTGTTGGATAATATCATTTTTTCCACTACTATTTCCCTACTAACATTTTTTAACCTTCCCCTCTTGCTATTATATACTTTACACTAAAGGATAAAAAGGCCCATGTATCCCACAGATTCTAAAAAGGGGATGTAACATATATAAAAAAACTGAAATAGACCTAACACAAGAACTTTGACTTTAAAAGTTAACTTTTCATAGGGTGAAAAGGTTGTCAATATCAATTATGCAACTAGCACGTTGCACTCCCTCACAATAACAACACCCCTAGTATAATCCCACAAATGAAGGTTAAGAAAAATAGTGTATACACAGACCTCAATTACTCCAACCTTGGAAGGTGGAAAAGTTATTTTCAGTAAACCCTTAAATCAAGGAAGAACAACTCGAGAAAAATAATATGAAAGTGAAGAAACCACAACAAAAATATTAAAGATAACATTACAAAGCATTCCAAAAAAACAAACAATAACTACAACAACAATTTACCCAATGTAATCGCACAAGGAAGGTTGTGTATGCACAAACCTTACACCTACTACGGAAGATGGAGAGATTATTTCGGATAGACCCTTTACTCAAGGAAAAGTAACTCAAGAAAACGAAAACGAAAGTAAAGAAGTCACGACAAAAATACTAAAGGTAGCATTATAAAGAAAAACCATAACTACAACAAAGTCATACTATAAATGAAGTACAAGAAACATCAGATAATAACAAAAATCGAAGACCAAGAAACTACTAAGTATGAAAGGGTACTATGCATTCCGTTAGTGTCAAAAAGTGAACATTCAGTGACCTGTGAGCAAAACTCAAGTTACTAACACATTCAGGACCTACAGAAAGTATTGATTCAATACATTAGCCAAAAACAACTGTACAATCAGTCAGCTGATACTGCAAATGTGCAGAGGTTCTTCATCAGCCTCAACTACTTATCAAGCTTGATAAAACATAAAGGCAAAAAACAAGAAAGGCATCTTTCAATCATTTGTTTAATTATTTAGCGTAAAGGGGAGAAGCAGAAGGTCTCGGATAAGGAACTGAAGGATTTCTACTAGCAACTTCACCAGCACTTCGTCTACGTGGTCTAGGCCGGTTGCTACCGTGGCTGCAAGTATTTCCTGAATCTTTAGATTGTTTATAAAGTTGCTCGAGTTCTTTAACAATGTCACTCATGCTTGGTCTAAACCGAGGATCTTTGGATAGGCACCGCAAGGCAAGGTTAGCTACTTTACTCGCCACATCCATTGAATACTGGCCTTCAAGACGGGTATCCAGAACACGGAAGACCTTACGTTTGTTACCTAGGTAAGGTTTCGCCCACTCCACTAGGTTGTGTTCTCCGGATGGTCTATTCTTGTCGATTGCCCTACGACCTGACAGCATTTCAAGGAGGACAACTCCAAAACTATACACATCACTCTTGCTAGTTAAATGACCTGTATCAAACAGATGAATCAAAGAGAGATGAGTTATAAATAGATAATTCCAGGTACAAGTGATTTCTGATAACGGTTGAACGCAACATGGAAAGTCAGGCAAGAGTACAAGTTTGCATCGGCTGATTAAAGACTCAACATGAAGATATCAAAGTCCATCCCAGAAAGAAAGAGCACTAACTAATTGTGGACCAGGAGATGGAGTGCAGTACAAATGCATCATATGTGAATGACTAATGAGGTTCTTGACATTGAGAATGCGAGTTAAAAAGAAAGAGAAACTGCATGTTAGATGGATCTTGGAAAAGAAGAGATGTTCCAACGTAGACGTAAAGATGCCCTGATCAGTATCTAATATTCTAAAATTGGATACTCTATGGAAATCGGGCCACATTGGAACAAGAGAGGAAACTAACACATGAGTCGGGGAAAAAAGAAACCATACCAGTGGCCATGTATTCTGGAGCTGCATATCCATAGGTCCCCATAACCCTTGTAGAGACGTGGCTTTTATCGCCTGTTGGCCCATCCTTAGCTAATCCAAAGTCTGAGAGTTTGGCAGTGTAATTCTACAATGATATAAGAGAAACAGCACCAAGTAAGCACGCGTTAGCTGGTTCATAATAAGCAAGCAATTGCACAAAGATTTAATTCATAGAGGACACATACTGAATCAAGTAAAATATTCGAGGTTTTGAAATCTCGATATATCACTTTTGTCTCAGCACTGTGGAGAAAAGCAAGCCCCTTTGCAGCTCCTAGAGCAACCTTCAAGCGTAGTTTCCAAGAAAGAGGCTGGAAATAAGAACCTCCTGTTACAGAACAATAAACACTATTACTCCAAAGGCGTCGATGATCATAGTTTAGAGTTGAAATTACAAATGGTAGGGGCATAGAACTCACTTCTAAACAAATGGTTTTCCAAGCTGCCCCGAGGCATGAACTCATAAACCAAAAGCCGGTGTTCGTCCTCCAAGCAGTAGCCAATCAGCTTTACAAGATGAGGATGAGAAAACTGCCCCAAATAGTTAACTTCCGCCTAAAGACACAGAAGCATAATACAAATCACAACTCAGACAACCTTGTGACACTCAAAATAACAAAGTATTTGCACTTAACAAGCACTCAATAAGTAACAACAACAATTCATGCAGAGGCAGGAGTCAAAATTTGAAATTTATGGGTTCTGAACTTGCCTCAAATCCCATAATTCATCTTCGTTACTAGGTTTCGCAATTAAATGTTCATACATATTTAATGAATTTCCTAATACAAATACAGGGACTAAGCAAAAACTACTAGCTTCATCCGAACCAGTAGCAAATGATCTAGCTCCGCCTCCTCTGAGTTCATGGGATAATCAACGCACTTTAAGTTTAAACCGACTAATACATCTCCATATAGAACATAAAAAAACTCACCAGCCATTCCCTGTGACCTTGAAAACCTTCTTGATTTAACCTTTTCACAGCAATGATCACACCTGTCCCAGGCTTGGTAGCTGCGAACGTGTTTTCATCGATCCACCCTTTGAAAACTGATCCAAATCCACCTTCTCCCAACACACTATCGGGACGAAAGTTCCTAGTGGCTGTTTTGAGATCAGAAAAACTAAAGCTCTTCAAATTGGGAGACTGCAATATCTCTCCTTCACTTCTAGTAGTTGGTGGAACCCTGGAGCTTGAATTGCTATCACCTCCATCTGTGCTAACAGATCTTGAATTTAGCCCTGCAACAATTCTCTTAATATATTAGATTACCAACAATTAACCCCATTAGAGCACACAAAACATCTTAAATTTTAGTAGCTCAATTGGCTAACTCATCCATGATGGTTTTCATTCTCTACCTTATAATTTGCTCCCCTACCCCTACCCCCATTTTATTTTTATCAACAAGCTATATTAATCAGGATAACTACTATTACCAAATAAAGGGTACTAAAAATTAGCAAGAACTCAAACTAGCCACTTTACTGAAATCCAAACTTAATGAAATTGATTGTATTTCAGTTACATGATCATCCTAATTTGAAGAACAAACAAATTTAACCATTTAGCAGAACCCCTCCTACAAAAAGACTCAAATTTGCAAAAATTGTGCAAGTAAACAAGAAAAAAAAAGTGCATAGTCTCATATCAAATACCTGTATGAAATGGGCTTTCAGCTTTAATTCTAGCACTCAAACATATCCCCATTAGAACAACAAACAAACAAAAAAATCACCCCTTTAGCTTCTCCTGCTTCTGTAGGTCACAGAACACACAAACCACTTGTGAAAAAAAGAAGAAGATAACAGATCTAAGTAGCTCACAGCTGAAATATGAAGAAAACAGAGAAAGGGTCTTTGTTATTTCTTCTCAAAAACCCAAAAAAAAAAACTCCTGTTTTTTTCAAGAACCAAGAGAGGGTTTTTGAAGAAAAGATAAGAAAGATGATGGCTTCTTAATAGGTGTTTCTTTGAAACAGAGAGGGGGAGGAAGCAAACAAAGAGCTAAATTTGACTTATCTAAAGCAGTGGTTATAGGAAAATGTAGGCTAGTGAAAGAGGAGAGGAAGGTTGGTAGAAGGAGATATTAATGGCAGACTGGTCCTACTACATATCTTTAAGGTCTACATTTTCTCTTTCTCTCTCTCTTTGGACTGCTGGTCTTTAATTCACACACACTACCAGGTTTTAAGGGTGTTTTGCTTTGAATTTGTGGCTGAGATGTTGGTGCATTTCTACTTAAATTAAAGGCAAATTATATGGTGATTGATAGTAATGACTAGCGATGATGATTGTGAATATCGATTAAGGGTGATGGTGTGAGTTATAGTTAAAGTCGATGATGGTTGACATTAATGGTTAAGGGTGATAGTTGATAGTGACAAATAATAGTTGTGGTGGATGATAGTGATAGCTAATGACAGTAATGAATGATAATCGTGGTTAATGTTATATATAAGTAGTTAATAATGGTGATGAATGATAGTAATAATTGATAAATAATAATTATGGTGGATGAAGAATAATAGTTAATGATGATGGTGATCGATAACAATGGTTGACGATATATAAGTAGTGATTAATGGTGATGATTGTTGATAATGATTTATTGTGGCAATAGTGGATGTACTACATCGAAAATGATCGTAAGCGGTAGTTAATTAGCGATGATAGCTTAATTGACGTTAAATATGTATTTTTAGCGGCAATTAGAGCTCTTTGTATATGTTCCTAAAACTTTTATCGACATTGGATCTAATGAGACTTAACTAATGCTGGGAAAAACTTTAGAACTCTTTATTAATATGTATATTTATTGTCACTAAAAGTTATTCATGTTGTATGGATTATAATAAGTGATAATGACGACTTATTGTAATAATTGGGCGTTATTGATGGTAATTGTGGCTGAGAATGAATTGAATGGTGGTTGTAGGTAGTGGTTAGGGTGGCGATGATGGTATTTGATAATGATGGATAATAGCGATAATAATGTTAGAACTTGGAAGGAATTGATGAACGGACTTCTTTATTAAAAAAAATTGAACAAACATATTAATGATAATCAAACTTTATTATAAGTAATAGTCATTCAGATATATTTAGACACGTTAAGTGATTAAATATTAATAAAAATACAGTCAACATTTTACATCTTACTCCAATAATTAACATAAGACCTAAAAAAACCAAATGAACTTAATAACTAAAATTTATATGATTAGAATTAAACTATTAGGGTTAAATTAGCCAGGAAAATAAATTTTATTTTCATCGACGTAACTTCACATATCAACCTTTTTTTATATATATTTGTGCCCTTCCATTGTACAAAATTAGCGTATTGATTTTGATCTCTCTCCAAATATGTGTAATAGCGATTTTATTTGCTTTCAATAATTATTTGTGATTTTTAATAATAACTCAAAAAAGATAACTTTTTATTTCCTCTCATTGATAATATAAATTGTTGATCTTCTTCGTAAATATGAACACAAGAAAAATAGTCAAAAATCTCAGAAGTTCACGGCAAAACACATGGAGAAGTGTCATCATTTTTTTGTTGGTTGGTTCACCTCATATTAATACCCCTTACTAAATAAATAAAAAATAATTTTAAAATAATCAATTATTTCATCTATTTTAATTGATGTGATATAATTTAATTTGATACAGAGTTAAAAAAAATTGAAATTTATAATTTAGAATGAATTACAAATATTTATATAACTATATCTTATTTTATTAAAGATAAAATAAATTATTATTAAATATAGGAAATATATCCTTCAAAGTCAACAAAAAAATGAATTATATAAATTAGGAAAAAAGAAATAAGAAAAGACATAAAGTGTCACCCGAAGTTATTTGAAATTTTCAAAAAGACATATTAACTATGCAGATGTCGTATTACCCCACAAAAATATCAAATACCTTTATAAAGAGATCATTTTGACCAATTTGCTCACTAACCCAAGAATTCTAATAGGAGCATGATACACACACCTCCTCCACTTTTGAATTAATTTAAATATTAAAGTGCAGTCCCAAAACAGAAATATTGGCACATCTTTGTCTGGACGCTCTCGTCGCTTTTAATTTATGGGATTTCTTCATAACCTTTTCGATTGATGATTTCAATTTCTTGGGAGTTGATTTACCTCCGGTTGTTGAAGCAAGCTTTTGATTTTGGAATAGTCCATTTTTGTCGTCGTTGTTATTAAGAGTTGAGCTTCGTTAAGTTCTACAGGTTGTGGTTTTTCTAGAATTTGATTTGTGGCGCTTTTTTAGAATGAAATAATGCTCCAGTTAAGACTCACCCATCTCGTGGAACTAAATTTTAATAAATCCTATAAGCTTTTTAAAAAAATGAGAAAAGACATCAAAATTTTTTGCTTTGACCACCAAATTTGCAATGAAAGTAAATCTTCATGTTTGCATCACATTTTCACACACAACATCGAGTTATTATCGTCATTGCAAATACGATTCAAGATTTGTATTTGACCTTATAAGACTAGTCTGCCTCAAAAGATAACTTGATTAATTTCTCAATTTTAAGAAAATTAAGAAGAAATTAAACCTTGACAATTGAAAATTAATAAGAAGTTAGAAAAGTTCTTATCTTTTTGGGTTGATTTCATTCAAGAAAGGCTAATTCTTTTATGAGATTAAACATTCAATCATCAGATCTTTTTGAAAGAATTGGAGAAAATTGTGTATTTTAATTAAGAAGTAATTAAATAACAGAGAAATAAATGACACATGGCATTTTTTAATTTGTTTTTTTAAAAAGAAAATCACATTCACGCGCGTCATTTGCATGAATACAAACATAGAAAGAAAATGAGTTTAAATGGTCCATTTACAAGAGTATCCAATACTTTTGTGCGGTAGAACGCCCGCATAATTAAGATATTTTTTAAAAAATTCAAGACAATTTCAAGTGTCACTTTATATTTCTTCTAAAAAAAGACATTTCACCATCGATTAACAATACCATCAAATAAATATATATCACATCTATTAAATCCACCGACTAGTGGATAGGAATTACCCAAATTGTTATTAATGGACAAATAAAAATAAAAATAAAAAGAATACTTAGCAACTTAGCAAAGAGTTTTAAGTCAAAAGGAAGCAATAATCAATCTCCATTTTTTTTTGGATTATAATCATATTTGGGAACCAACAAATTATTCACACCCAACCAACATTTTCTCATTTTCACACATACATATAATATCTTTTGGGGAAATAAA
>JAJOOO010000870.1:0-33400 GCA_029582685.1 Solanum piurae
ACCCAACTAAAAGATACATCTCTTATTCCCTTAAATTTAGTAACCTCTTTTTTCTTCCCCATAACTGCAGCAAAAAACTGCACTTAAAACAATTAAAAATAACACAAAAATTAGAACAAAAACAGCTTCAAAGCTGCACCTAAACTACACCAAAATGGCACCTAAATTCTCCCCAAAATCTTCACCAAAATTGAAAAAAAACCCAGCAAAAACAAGTTAAAACTACACCATATTGAGATTAAAAAAACTCAATCAAAATTTGATAAGAAACAGCACCAAAACTAGTCAAAAAATGACAAATAAAAATACCCAACTAAAAGATACATCTCTTATTCCCTTAAATTTAGTAACCTCTTTTTTCTTCCCCATAACTGCAGCAAAAAACTGCACTTAAAACAATTAAAAATAACACAAAAATTAGAACAAAAACAGCTTCAAAGCTGCACCTAAACTACACCAAAATGGCACCTAAATTCTCCCCAAAATCTTCACCAAAACTGAAAAAAACCCCAGCAAAAACAAGTTAAAACTACACCATATTGAGATTAAAAAAACTCAATCAAAATTTGATAAGAAGCAGCACCAAAACTAGTCAAAAAATGACAAATAAAAATTGTTCAAATTTACTCCATCAACATACATTACAATGAACCTTACAGATTATACTAAGTCCTAAAATGGAAGAACATTAACGAGGGATGGAGGTGGTATCTTTTATTTTTTTGAATGGATCTTTTAGTTTGTTTTGATTCATGGGCTGTGGATTTGGGTTGAGGCATGTTGAAAAGATTTGATGGGTTGGGTACGCGATTTTATCCAATAGGAAGATGTCATGTAATAAATAACAATAATAATAATAACTAAAAACAAGCGGTTAGTTTTTAAGAGTAAAAAAAAACCCAGAAGTAGATTGAAGGGTATTTTTAGCTCAAAACATGAATGAAGATATATTTGAACCTTTTTAGATAGTGCAAGAATATTTTTGGTCATTTTCCATATAAATTATTGTAATGACCCTCCAAATCATTTATGTGTAAATGCCTTCTTCTTTTTTTCGTTTAGAAAATTCATATAGAGACCCCAAGTCATTTATGACTCGCTGGAACTCAGCTCGGTCACCTGACCTGGTTGTTCATTTACTTTTGATGTAAGTTTCGGTGTTTTGGAACTTTTGAAACTTGAGTGGTTGACTTCGGTAAAAAGTTCAGGAAGACTTCATCAGAATTACACAATTCTATTAGCTTTGGAATATCGAGTTTGGTCTAAAATGACCCTTCATGTGGATCTTGAGGCTTCCGAGCTAATTCTGAACTCATTGTGGATTTTGGCTAAAAATGAAGCTTGGGTGTGGGACCCACTTTTATCAAGGTGACCTCGGATGGAAGTTTCGACTACATTGTTGAGTTTGTAATATTGAATTTAGTGGGGTAGCATATCTCATTTGCATGCACGGGGTTTTGAACGAATCTCGAGTACCCCGTCAGATAATTCAAACTTGCCCAAAGCAGCTTATGTGCATCTACTAATGCACTCTCAAAATGACCTTTACGTTCAGGGGAAATGGGCCACATTTTCAAAGACCAGTGGACCTCATCACCACGTTTGCGGGGCCTTACCATGTTCGTGATGGGTTTAGGAATTACCCTCCGTGATTGTGGAACCTTTGTCGCATTCGTGATTCACATGTCTTTACCCTTCATGTTTGCGGGGCCTCTGCCATGAAGGGTTATTTTCATAGCTTACGCATTCGCAGGCCCTCATGTTTGCGTTCGCGGAGAATAATTTTATCTGGTTTTTTAAATAAAAACCAAACCCAGATCAACATCATTTCTCAAACATCAAATTGCAATTTCTCCCTCGTTTTAGCTCCGAATTGAATGATTTGAAGTCCTGGGTGTTTGGAAAGTTTCTTTCAACGTGGTTGGGTGTTCATGTATTGCTAGAGGTTCGTCATTAAAGGTATAATCCACCTCAAAAAGGTTATTTTCCCTTTTTGTGTTCTTTAAATGGTAATTTTATGTATGATGCTTGTTTGGGTTGTTCCGAGCCTTGAATTAAGTTCCATTTTGGAACAAAAGTTTGGGGAGCTAATTAGGACCTCTTGATGGAGTATATTATTGAATTTTTGGTGGGGGTGCCATATTTCCTATTTTTACTCCAATTTTGGTTTGTCTCTGTTTTAAGTGATTTCAGTCTCTAAATGACCATATTAACGTTGTGATTTTATATTTGATACCGTGGAAGAGTTTGGAAGGGAAAAGCTTCGAAATTTTGATTTAGAGCGTGCGTGGTTTGCCTTAAAGTAGGTTACAACTTCTCATTCCCTAGATTGAGCTCGATTATGTAAAAGAATCTTGTTTTGCAAGAATTTGAGATAGGTTTCTAGTTGACCATGTTAAATTACTTAGAATCCATATTTTAGGCTTTTGTCGGGATTTTTGGGATTCGAAAGCATGTTGGTTGTAATTTGTGATCATCTTTATCTTGTAGTATGCCTTGGTTGTTGTTATTATTGATTAATTTGAGATTGTTTGGCCTTATTCTAGGATTAGACTAGTGCTTGTCATAGACTTGCATTATTTGGAGCCGCTTGGTCTTAGTTTTTCCCTAACGTTAGTTCAGATGGCTTAGATCCCTTTACACTGGTGTAGTGATGAGTCCACAAGTTGGATTCATTTAGGGATTTATTTTAATAGTAATAGTGTCCTCAAATGCTTATTTAGTCTAAATATCTGATGAAAACACTTAAGTTTCAGGTATTTGAAGTGTTAATGGAAGCATGGACACTTAGGCGCAAAAAGGAACAAAAATGCTGAAAAAAACGAAGAAGATGAAGCCTGAGCATCGGCAAGCATCCTTGGCGATTCGCCGAAGGGACGCACTCCGCCCTTTGTTCCAGTACGCGAAGCCCTGAAGGAGAAGGATAAAAAAGGCGATGAAAGGAGCAGTCGGCGTTTCGCCGATCAGTTCCGCGAAGCAGAAGTATACCGCCCAATGATCCAGAACGCACAGATGCTTAAGGCAAAGCACAAACGGTGATGAACTAGAAGAAGGGTGAATCGCTGAGTCATTCGGCGTTCGCGACTAACCTCGTTGAGCGATCCGCCAACACTATTTTCTTAAGTCTATAAATACTAAACTCTTTACTAGTTTTTGTGTGGAACATCAGAGTAAAAACATAATTGTAATTTTAACTTTAGCTTTCTTATTTTCTCTCAAGTTTGGAGAGGGTTTTTGGGAGACTTGAAGAGAGAAGGAGTTCATCTTTCCCAAATTGGAAGTGGGTCTTCTCCATTCTTATTCCTTTGATTATATTAAGGTTTAATTTCTTATACCCATTTGATTTCTCTATCATTTTAGGTATAATTTCTTATTTCTTGATATGTGGCTAAAAACCCCCATTCTTGGGGTGTGATTTGGCAAATATGTGTTGATATTATTATTGGGTTTTGCTTGCTGATAGGTTAGATGTATTTTAATGGTGATTTCACCTAGTGGTTGTTTTTTAATTTAATGGGTTTGTAGTTACAAATACAAAACCACCCATGTGTTTTTGGCTTACCCGAGAAGGAGGTCGTGAAACCAAGACCTCTAGACTGATGGCCAAAGGAGTGGGTTGACATGAGGTTCAGCCCGAGAGGGTGAGCTCTAGTCCCATAGCCTAACACTCAGCTCGAGATAGTGAGTGGGGTAAGGTGTAGGCTGGCCTTCATTCGGCAAATGGGTGTCCGAGAGGAACGCATTTAAAACGGGGTAAGTTGCCTAAGAGGGAACTTATTTCCATTTAAAGCTTAGCCTACTCACTATTATCTTGCAAATTTCCTATCGAAAACATGTACCCAACGATTTATATCAATATATATTACGGTCACACCCCAAGAACTTCTCCCCATACTTGAATTTTCTCTTTATTTTTGTTGTTTCAGCTATACTTGTGACAAACCCCGATTGATATTTGACACTTTGGTGTCACCCACTTGAATTTACTTTGTTTTTATTCGATAATTTCTCAAACTACAACTAACTAGAACAAAATTTTAGCCTAACTACTATTTTCACTACCAATCCCTTGGGACACGACCCCAACCCTTGGTTGGGTTACTATATTATCGACAATCATAGACACTCGAATCGTAGGTTAGTGTCTTTGGTCACGATAAGCATCATGTAGCAGACTTGGATATAATAGAATGATCCTTAGGCTAGGCATTGGTTCAACTCTGATGACTTTATATCCAATTCTCCCTTTTTTTACGGCTCCATGGATTAGGGTTGAGATATCGGGCTCCACTTGGTGACTTGGGACTGGAGTTGGTTCGGCTAAGAGTATTGTACTGATTGCTTGGGAGTTGACGTCTTTCTATGGTAGTTCTGTGATGATGATTTTACATGGGATCCTTCGATAGCTACTATAGTCACAGATTCAAGGTATGGTCATTTGATCTACAGTCGTACTCTAGGATTCGAGCTCTTTTATCCTCTACATAGTTGATACATATCAACTAGACCTTGTTGGCTACTTTGGAGGCTTATGCGCGGTTCGAGATCTGGGCAATGCACTCTATGGATTGGATGAGCTTATTGGGCCGCTGGAGGCTATCCACGGTTTGAAGTCTGGGCTACACACTCCTTTTCTATGGACAACTATTATTGGTTACTTAGGCGGCAATCTGTATTTCGAGGTTCGGGCTACGCTTCCTCCGGTCTAGACTCACTGGGTTGTGCTCTTTGCAGTGTTATCCTTTTTGTGTACCCGACGGGCTTATGGGGGTTTGTTTGGGGTTTTGCTTAAACTTGCGCACAAGTATACCTTCGAGGCTTACGGGGTCCAGTTAGTTTTAGTTAGCTACACTTACTTCTTTCATGTTCTTAGTACACTCATGTGCATCTCTTTTAAATTCCGCGCTTTTGACCTCTATTTGTGTTTTATTCATGTATTTCATATTGCTTTTACTTTTCTTGCTAAGTCGGGCTATGATGCCTATTGAGTACCTGTTATTTTGGTACTCATGCTACACTCCGCATCTATTTCGTGATGCAGGTTCAAGCACTAGTTATCAACACTAAGATTCGAGCTTGTAGCAGCTTCAGTTCGGAGGTGAGGGTTAGCACATAGCATCCTGGACTTACTTGTCTATATCTGTATTTTGTTGCCTAGTCTTTTATTTTTTTAGACAAGCTTTGTATTATGTGGTCTACTTTTGGGACTGGTAACCATTTATTTTAGAAGCTCTATACTTGAGACTTCCAGGTTTTTGGAGGGATCTTATTGTATATATATATATTGGTTTTCTTCGGCATGTTCTTCTATTTTTTTGTATTTTAATAGTTTCTTCCGCGTTGTTTTTTTCCTTACACCCATTACTTGATGTTCTGGATTACTGGTCGACTTGCCTACTAGTGGGTTATAGTAGGCGCCATCATGACTCAAGGATTCGGGTCATGACAAGTAGGTATCAGAGCCCTAGGTTCACCGATCTTATGTAGAGAGCTAATGTCTAGTAGAGTCTCGTGGATCAGTGCAGAGATGTTTGTATCCTATTATCGGGAGGTTATAGGGTATCATTCGGAATGTTCTCTCTTTTGTATCACTTTTGTACATTATGTGTTTTATTAGTTTCATGCAATACCAGTTTGTTTCACATTTTTGCAGGATGGTTGGTACGCACCGCTCAACGGTTGGGGGTGATCAACCTGGGCCCATAGGTAGAGCCCTAGCTAGGGGTAGAGAACGAACACAACAGTATGCCAGGGCTACAACACCAGCCCCAGGTAGAGAGAGGAATTCGGAGCCTGCAGCTGAACCTTGGGTAGCTCATGTACCCCTTCAACTAGTGGGGTCAGGGCCAGCCCAGCCGTCACCTGGATCAACTGTGCCTTCTGATCTCCAAGCAACCATTACTTAGCTTCTGACCATTATAGGGGTTATGCAACCCCAGTAGACCTCACCTACAACTACAGTTGCACCAGCCCTGGAAGGTCAACTTGTAGTTGGGGCACATCATGTTCTAGTATCACCAAGGGGTGCACATCCTGTGATTGCAGCCGGAGCTATGCTGCTAGAGGTTCAGCAGATGCTCAGAGTGTTTTTGAGGCTTTCACCTCTAAGGTTTTCTAGGCTATTTGAGAAGACACCTATGAGTTTCTCACTGCTTACCGCATGCGACTAAATACTTTGGGTTTGATGGAGCCGAGAGGAGTAGAATTCACTATTTACCATCTTGATGAACAATCCAAACAGTGGTGGCATTTTAGTCTTGAGACTAGGCCAGCTAGATCTCCTCTGATTTCTTGGTAAGTGTTTTCTAAGGAATTTTTTTCCATGTTCACCCTCCATAGCATCAGAGATAAACTTCAAGATTAGTTTTCAAGGTTGGAACAGGGTTCCATGATTGTGTTTGAGTATGAGGTGAGGTCATATAAGGTCTCCCACCATTCCACTATGAACTTACCTACTAAGGAGGAGAGGGTTCGGTGCTCTGTTTGAGGTTTGAGACTCCAGCTGCAAATTGAGACCTAGTCTATGGTTTCAACAAGTCATTTTTTCTGGATGTAATTGACCATACCCGCCCTATTGAGCTACTCTGTTGTGAGTCCTCTAGGGTAGAATCAAGCGGGCTAGGCATTAGTTAAGCTACATCAAATCCCATTCTAGGCCCAGGGACTTATATGATAGGCCCCATAAATGGATTCAACATGGTAAGCCCAGCCAACCTGTTTAGGTTGCCTCACTACAGGCTTCATAGGGTGTCTGGTATAGTCGGGTTGATGTAAGCCCTTGTCTGGGTCGAGATAGGTCATAGTCGAGTGCTTCAAAACATGGTGGATGATACTTTACGGGTTGATCTTCACATGATTATTATGATTGTGGGTAGCTTGATCATTGGTCCAAAGACTTTCCCTTGTGTAGGTTTATTGCACCATCTCCACAGGTAGCTCGACCAGCCCCTGCAGCAACACCTCTGGTTAGAGGTGGAGGCCAAGGTCTGGACCATCAGGGTGGTCCCTGGAGAGGAAGGTCAAGTGGTAGGCCAGATTCTTAGGGTAGAGGTGTCCAGGACCAGTTATATGCAGCTCTAGAGAGGGCAGAGGTTGAGGCATTATATGCGGTGATCGGAAGTACTATTCTGTCATCATCCCACCTCGACTTTAGTTAATTCGATCTCTACATTTTAATATGTATCTGTATTTTATTCTTCCCATTTGAGTATGAGTTCAGAGCCTTTGGCAATGCCATTGCGTGTGTTGACCCCCGTAGGTGAGTTTTTAGTAGTGGATCGGGTGTTTTGATATTTTTTTGTGACTATCAAGGGATGTGACACCCAGGCTGACCTTATATTACTTGATATGTTTGATTCTGATGTGTCTCTGGGCATGGATTAGTATCCCCCTACCGCTCAGTCTTGGATTTCTTTTCTAATTAGACCATTGCCTTAGCCATTCTTGGTATTCCCCCGGTGGTGTGGCTGGACTCTTGTAGTGGCACACTGGTTGAAGTTATCTCTTTTAACTGGAATCAGAGATTAGTGGCTAGCAGTTTCCTATCTTATTTTACCTATGTGTGGAATGTCAGTAAGGAGGTTCCTTCAGTTGAGTTGATTCTTGTTGTTTGTGAGTTTGTGGATGTGTTCCCACCAACCTACATGGCCTACCCCTACCGCGTGATATCAATTTTCCTTTAGGCCTTGAGCCGGGTACTCTTCCTATTTCTATTTGGTCTTATCGAATGGCCCACACAGAGCTCTGATATAACCAAATTACACCTCTCTTAAAAAGTATAAGTAGTCGTTGTTCAAAGAAAAAATCTAACATAGGTTAGGATCGATCCTATGATGAATGAGGTCTAAACTTAGCCAAATTGATTGTTCATTGTACTTTTAGTTGAATTATTTCCGTAAGAAAAAAGTTTTGTAAAACAAAAGCTTTATTGATTGATTGATTTCAGTAACAAGTAACCAAGTAGACTTTGGTTACCAAGTTAGAGAGATAAAGTCTCACTTCTCACTAAAAAACATCCCCCAATATGCATCCTGGTGATAATCTTCCCACTAATCCCCCTGATCCATCGAATAGTTCCGTACTTTCTTTTAAAAATGTACTCATTTCACCTGTCCCACTCCCTAACCTAGACATGGATATTGATGGGGGATATACAAATCGAGATGCCGATTTCTTAGAATTGACAGATGTACACAAGGAGGACCCAGTCCTTCTTGGAATTACCAAATAGTACTCTCCGAAGAAGGAAAATACAGAATTCAAAAGCCATGGGTTTTTCCAATAATCATAAAACTCCTAGGGAAAAGAATGAGCCATGAGTACCTAAAAAAAAGAAAGTGCAATATGGCGCCCAACAGAGGAAATAATACTTATAGATCTGAGTGCAGACTACTTTACTATCAAATTCTTCAAAGAGGAGAATATGAAAAAAAAAACTATGCAAAATGGGCCTTGGTTCATTAATGGTCAGTTCCTCTCTATAAAAAAATGGCATCCCAACTTTGTAGCCTCAACAACAGATGAAACCTTCACTGCGATATGGATTCGTCTACCGGAGCTGCCAACGGAGTACTATGACCATAAAGTGTTAGCAAAAATAGGTAATACACTGGGCCTCCTGGTGAAGACTAATGTTTGTACATCCTCAAATCTTAGAGGCCGGTACACTTGTATTTGTATTGAAGTCACTGTAAAACAACACATCTTCATTGGACAACTAAAGTGATTGATTGTATATGAGGGAGAAGACATATTATGTAGTTCTTGTGGTAGAATTTGTCACACAAGCACAACCTGCCATTTTACAAAATTCGACATATCATGTCCAAAATCTATAACATCTTGTACTCTCCCACAACCAAAGAACGTGGAAAACGACATCCCAGAAGAAGCATGGAAGACGGTAAGCTTCCAAAATAGGAAAAACCCATTCCATAAACACACACAAGCAGGTAAGAATGAAGTCCATAAAAATGGAAGCCATGACAAGATTAAGGAGGGAATAAATGTTAAACTCTTTCAGGCGGCTACTGGTAAGTTCCTAGACTCTCAGATCTACAAATATGTTGAAAAAACTAACCACGACCCTAGCAGCAATACCAATAAATCCATAACACCTACCAGTAATGAAGGTCGTAGTGTGAACCACGAAAAATATGAAACCCCTCCAAACAAAATTAATGATGGAATCCTGAACTCTTTTGCAGCGCGTGGCCCTAAGCTCACTCAAGAAGACGCTAAGTGTCAAACTCAAAGTGTCAACCTATATCACACACCTACTCCTACCATACATCCTAAATGGCCTCTACACTTTAACAGTAGGGACCTACAAATTGCCTCTTTCATAACCCAAAAGTACTTCAAAAATTCCCTTTTTACTAACATAGACAAAACAAGAATTATGTCTTTGGACATCTCACCTCCAGTTGTGATATCTCCAGACTCTAACTTGGAAGATCTTTTACCCCTCAAAATGGTAATCTATACCCCCTAGTCGTCATCTCATCTTTGGAAAAATCAACTCACTTAGATAATTCCTTCATTCTTAGTTCCAAAGTCTAAGGAGTTTTTAATAATGTGATTACTACTACATCCCACTCTCCTCCACCCGACCACATTAAACATGACCAGACTTGTAACGACCCAAACCATCATTATTTAGGAGAAACAAAAATATGGGAAAGTCTGGGTCATTATCCCGCCATAGCGGGCTAGATGCCGCTAGGGCGGCGGCGCCAAGAGGGGGTAAGGTGGCGCCAGGGCTGGGTAAGCTGGCACCAAGGCTGGGTAAGCTAGCGCCAGGGAGAGATAGGTGAGGCAGAACGTTACACAAAATCCTATTTTCTCCTTCTTCTTAAAATACCTAAATAAGTTGTAAAACACCTTAGAAACCCCTAAAAAGCTGTTGCAAGCTTGAGAAGAAGGGAGAGGGAGATTTATAGTGTGAAGATGGTGATATCTTGTAGATTCTTGGCCAAAATCACCGTCACAAAGTTTGATAAAGTGGAATCAAAGTCAATAACTCTGTGCAGCTACTTGGCGCCTAGGTAGGCTAGGTTTTATGAATAGAGTAGTTTAAATTTGTGCTCACTGCGTAATATATGTGAAACGATGGTAGGATTTATGCATAGGCCTTCATGCACCAAATGATTTATGATTTAAACCATAGAAAGAAGCCTTAGAGGATAAATTAGGGTTGAGTATGGTCGAATTGAGGTTTGGATGATGTGTGTTGACGAATAATCCATTGTGATGGAGGTGATTCTATGATTTAGTGATGAATATGTTGTTCTTGCTTCATTGTGATACGTGTAGGTATATGAATGTTGCATTGTTGATCACACTTGTTATAAATAAGGATATAAGAATGACGAACGCCATGAATCATGAATTGTTTTATATGATTATGAGGATATACTTGTGATTGTGATTGTGGTTTGATGAATGGATCGGTTGCCACGTTTTGGCATAACTAACTTGGATCAGTTGCCACGTTTTGGCATAACTAACTTGGATCGGTTGCCACGTTCTGGCATAACTAATTTGGATCGGTTGCTACATCCCAGCATAATTATTGTATCAGGTACCACGTTCTGGTAAGCTAACTGTTTGGATTTGGGTTCCATGAGAGAACCAATGATTTGCATAATTGTGTAGCTTGAGGAATGTGAAATGCATTGTTGTTCTTCATGTTGATGATAGTGTATATGTTCTATATATGAAGGCGATTATATTACGAGACTGTCTCATATATGTTGTACTTATGTGGGTTGTTCTTCTATGTTGGGTATAATTGCTATGAACTCAGAATGGTAAGCCCAAATTCGGGATATGATATGATAGGTAAGGTAGTAGTGGTTCAATGATTTCTAATGCCTGAATGAAGGGTTGTCAGGTGTTGTAATGGCAAGGAATGGGGGTAGTGTATGTGTTGTAAATGCATAGGTGGATTTCACTTAGAAAAGGTAATGGTGTTTAGTGGTAAGAAAACTTGACGCAATGAACCATGTAATCAAGGCTAGGTAATAGGAAGAGGAAGTAAGGGTATGATGTGAGCGGATAGTTGGAACGCCTGTAGTTGTATTCAGGAACTCTTCCTATGTGTTAGAATGGTTAGGCGATGATCAAGTACCTGGTAAGTAGGTGGATCGAGAAGGCGGTTAGTAGTCAGAGTACTAGTGTAAATTGGAGGTGTTTCAAGAGAGGGAAAAAAGGTGGAAAAGTGAGTGGTCTATTGTATATTTCTGCTAGTTGATTTCTTATTTATGTGGTAGGCGTCGGGTTGACTGATGATGCCTACCAGTACGTGTGGTTGTACTGATACTACTCTTGCTATGTCTTTTTGACATAGTCTGGATGCAGGTTGGTGATATTTCATTAGGTAAAGACGAAGAAATTCTCCATCAGCTTTTATTCTTCCTTCCGCATAGTGGGAGCTGTGTCTTTTATTTCTCTTGTCCAGTTGTACTCTTAGTAGCTAATGTACCTGTTTAGACTAGATCCATGGGAGTTGTTAAATTATTTTTACAAGTTTTAACCAAAAAGTGTGTCCAAGGATATTATTTATAAAATCATATTATTATACTTATCTCGGTTTTCTTTAAATTTTCCGCATGTTTAACTATTGGGTTATGAGGGTTCTCCTACTTAGGTGTTACAGTGGGTGCCCGCACGGCCTGGTGGGTTGGGTCATGACAAATTAGTATCAGAGCCTAGCTTATCGGTCTTCCAGTACATGCCAGTACATGATCAAATGCGGACTAGACTCCTGCAGATTAGTGTGTTGACGTCCACACCTAATCGTTAGGAAGCTAGGAAGCATTCTAGGAAGTTGTTCCATTTATTCTATCCTCTCGTGTGAGTGTCGCTTGTGGTATGAGTTCAGTCTAATTGGTATCTCTCGATTTCAATTGGTATCTCAACGAAGTGAACTAGACGTCGTTGATACGACTGAAGGGACACCAACAAGTTAATTGGAACTGGGAAGGTTCCAATTGGTATCTAGCCTTAGGGGTTGTAAAAGGCATGGATGACCAGTAATGGTCATCTATGGAACGAACTAACTAACAAATCAAACTTGTTTGTGCGTTGTATCTCGAAAATTGTGAATGTGTGCTTCTTGTTGATTGAATTAACTGTGAATGTAAAGTTGAACTTGTTGAATGTGGTGATGTGATTACGTGTGCTATAAATGTGTGTCTGAACCTTATAATGTGCGATGAGTTGGCCAGTTGGTTAAAATTATGCAAGTTGTAAATGTATGGGTGTTGCGCTAAATTAATGAGAACGAGTTGATGCCGTATCGTTAAGATTGACTCGATTAGCTAATGATTTTCCTAGCTTGGAGATTATCTTAGATTGTTTGGTTAAGCTGGGAACCTTGAGGAAATTTTAGGAAGACAAAAAGAACCTAGAAATTTTTAGCCTGGGTTCTGGTCCCGTCGGAGCTGCTGGGGCGGGATTATTCCCGCCAGAGCGAGATAGAACCTCAACCCAGCCTCCCCTGTTTTTCCTAATTTCATATATCAACCACAAATGGGAACCGGACAAATCCCTGCAATCCTTTCAGTGTTCTGCAACAGACGTAATAGATCATAACACCTTAAGATTGAATATAAGGCTGCATCAGACAAAAAAAAACTAGCATCTATGTACTACAAAAACTTAGGAAAGCGAAAAGATAAAAACAAGTGTCTTAAAAATTACAAGTCAAAGGGGGGAAAAGTAACAATCCAAATCAAGAACCCTATGACCGAGAGGTATCGGTGTCAGAATCTAACTCCTTCGGGGGCACCAGGACGGTCATGGCCTCCTCCAAACTCAAAAACTGAGCAAAATCCCCCTTCTCTGATCTGGGAATCTCCTGCCTGGGGGCGATACAAGTAAACATGATCTTCAAAGTCTTCCAGATCCGAACCAATAGACGGTCCCTCGTTAGGTTCTTCCCCTCTCCTGGCGCAACTCGCGTTGGAGCACCTCCAGCTCTAAGGTGGTGCTGGGGGGAACCGAAGTGGTGGAAGTGATAGCATGGGGTACAGTTGCTAAGTCTTCCTCTACCTGTGACGTGAGAAGTGGGGGACGAGTGTCGTTGCCTCCCTCCTCGTCCGACCTCACGACCGTCTGACTGTTACTAGCCCTGTCCGTCCTCCTCCTCTTGGTCCCATAGGTAGAAGCCTGTCTAACCAAAAGAGCGTGAAGGGGGGATCCATGGGAAGTACCTCATCAATGTCGAGGAGTGGCACTCCCGCCCGCTTGCATAGCACGGTGATAAGTCCATTCAGCACTACTAATACCCTCAGCAGAAGGCCAATAGACTCTATCCCGATGTGTAGGCTCCACCAGTGTGTCCCTCAGCCATTCCAGATCGATCTCCCTCAGCTTGGCCTCGTACTCAGCATTCGAGACCTCTGGCAACTCTAGTACCTCATTTAGGGCCGTGGCATTTAGAGAGATGTCAAACCCCTGAATGCGGATGATGGGGCTAGGTTCATCCCAGTGGACAGTGGGCAGGATAACATATAACTCCCGCACCCAGTCAGCTCGTGCGGAAGGGGGAGCTTCGATCAGTGGAACCCACCCGAACTCTATCAAACGAGAATAGAAAGCTGGCTCTTTCTCCTCTAGCCAGAGTAAGACAAAGCCCCTCTCACAACAAAACTAGGTGTTCCGAAAGTCATGGAACTTCTCTCGACTAGAGGTATCGGGAAATTGGGTGAAGGGCAAATTTTCCTCATTTAGACCTGATGATTCCACAATTTGGACTCATTTAGGGCTTTATTTTGATAGATTTAGTGTCCTCAAATGCATATTTTGTCTCAATAACTAATGTAAATCCTTGAGTTTCAGGTATTTGGAATTAGAGACAAAGCATGAACACTATGGAGCAAAAAGGGACAAAGCAGCTGAAAGAACGAAGAAATTAAGGTCTGAGGATCGCCTAATGCATTAGGCGAGTCGCCAAATGGCCGTAACCTCACCCAAAGTTCCAGTGCGCTGAGCCCTGAAGGAAAATATAAAGTTGGCGATGAAAGGGAGCAGTCGGCGCTTCGTCTAACAATTCCCTGAACAACATCATATCGCCCAATGATTCAAAACGCAAAGATGTTAAAGGCAAAAGCTGAAAGGCGATGAACCAGATCAAAGGGTGGATCACCGAGTGTATCGACGATCCCAACTAACTGCGCCAAGTAGTCCTTCGCAACACAAATTTTCGAACACTATAATATTAATTTAAATTGTTAGTTTATTATCTATCTAAAATAAAGTTGTAGAAATTATTAATGAGACTTAGAATATTTTCAGTTTTGAGTTCTTAGAGTTTTTGAGAGACATTGTTCTTGAGCTTAAAGGTTTTGAAGGTTTTCAACTCTAAGAAATTTGAGGTGGGTATCCAAGAATCTTCATCTTCGACGTGTTTAAAGACATTTTCTATTGTACCCACTTGATGGAAACACTTGTTGGTATTGATTTCTATCTATTTTCATGTCTAGCTAAAACCCCAAGTCTTGGGGTGTGATTTTATGAATATGGGTTAAATTTATTGTCGGGTATTGCTTATTGGTAGTCTATTTGTTGTTTACTTGTGATTTCGTTTAGTAGTTCTGTTTGAACTTAATGGGATTGTAGTTGCAAATACGACTTCATCTTAGTGTTTTTGACTTGCTCGAGAGAGAGGTTTTAAAACTAAGACTACTAAATTGATAGTCGTTGGTTATTCGGTCGTCGTGGGTTAGCTCGAGAGAGTGAATCCTAGACCTTCTCTGACATATTCAGCTCGAGAGAGTGAATGGGCTAAGGCGGAGGCTGTTCTTAAATGCTGTAACTCGGTGTTCGAGAGAAACAGAGTTGATTCCGGGTAAGTTGTTCGAGAGAAAATTTACCCTCACTAAAGTCTAGCCTAGTTACAAATGTTCAGCGATTTACTATCAATAGCATTTACTCGATAATTTATTTTATCTCATATTTCTATCACATCCCAAGAATCCCGTCTCCCTATCTCGCATCTCTATTTCTTTTGCTATTTTTGTCTTTTAGTTGAATATAAAACCCCACATTGATAATTGACATTCGTGTCACTTTTTGATTTAGTATGCTTTTACTCGTTAATATTTATAGCTATGATTGATTAGAACATAATTTTACTTTTCTATTAAATTCCCGATTACTAACCGCTCCCTTGGGACTCGACCCCAACCCAATCAGTTGGGTTATATTACTACACACGATTGTTGACACTTGAATTGGAAGTTGTGTCTTTGATTACGTCAAACATCAAAATGGCGCCACTGCCGGGGAGTGGTGTTAGTTCAGAGTTTTTAGTTTAGTAGAATTTTTGTTCTTCTTAGTTATAGTTCTACTTACTTAATTTTTGGTTTTTGTTTTTTCCTTGATTGTGTTGGAAACAGGAAGTATGATCGTAAACGGCAGCAATGGCAGCCAAGTAAGCCATCAAGACGACATCTGAAACCTCAACGATGTCCATGAGCCTCATGTTAATGAACTCCCTCTCATGGGCGGTATTGGTGCCATTCGCTTTGCTCTAGCCGAAGGGAATGCAGTATTTCACATCACGAGTAACATGTTGCAATTCTTGCAACTAAATGGGCTTTTCAATGGTTTGGCTCATGAGGACCCTCATGAGCATCTTAGAAACTTCGTGGATGTGTGCGGACCGTTCTCTTTCAAGAACATCTCCCAAGAGTCGATCCGGTTGAGGTTATTCCCGTTCTCGTTGATGGGAGAGGCGTGCAAGTGGCTGGCTAAGTTACCACGTGAATCCATCACTTCTTGGGAGTTGGTAACCACATTTCAAGTGTGATTTTTCCCTCCTTCGAAGATGATGACTCTTCGGGATATCATTCAGAGCTTTAAGCATCTAGAAGGGGAGCCTATACACAAAACTTGGATGCGGTTCAAAAAGTTGGTGCTTCAATGCACAACCCATGGCTTGCCTGATAACATGCTGCTGCAATATTTTTACCGGAGTCTGGATTCGGTAAATAAGGGTGTTGCGGACCAACTCTCTCCGGGAGGTTTGATGCAGCAACCTTATATGATAACTGCTCAACTTTTAGATGGGATGACTACCATAAATAGGGCATGGTACACCCGTGAAGACCAGGTCTCCCCTCTCAAATTCAAGCTAACTAGGGAACAAATGGAGAAAGACCATGAGAGAGAGACTAAAACATGGCCAAAATCATGACACAACTTGACATTTTATCTAAAAATGTCATAGGGGATAGTGACCGTGGTGTCAATTCCGTGGGTGTAGGGTGTACAAATCCTGAGGAGACAAAGTTTGACGCCTTGTATAATGAGGAGGTAAATTTTATAACCAACCGAGGCAATGGTTATCGTTCAAACTACCCTAAGAAGGGTGGCAACCAAGGTTTGGCTAGAGAGGATGGTTGGAAGGATCGCGATAGAGAATGGAGAGACCAAAATCCTAACTGGAAGGATGGGGAGAAGGACAGGTATATGCCTCCCTATGAGCACCAAAAGCCGAAGGATTTGAAAGGTGGTAGGTCTGAGGATATGCTCTCTCGTATCCTAAACAAAGTTGAAAGGTCAGACAAGATTTTAAAAGAAATGAAGGAAGATGTGTCTACCCTTAGCCAGACCGTCACATCCCATTAAGTGTCGATCAAGCAGTTGGAGACCCAAATGGGTCATATATCGTCTCATCTCAATCTGAGACAGCAGGGGGTTTGCCTAGTGATACTATGGCTAACCCCAAGAATGAGGTTTGAAGGTGGACTTGCGCCACGATGTTAACAAAGGCGTTGTTTGGGAGGCAACCCAAAACCTTTTTATTGCTTTTTTTTTGTTTGTAAAATAATGGTGTGTTGGTTGTGTAGGATGAAGTTGGGAAGTGTTAGAAAAGAAAGAGATTTGCGATCAAAACGGTCCAAGTTGGCGCATCGCAGAAGAGGTCGGCGACCCCGACTCAGACCGCCGTTGGACTAAAGAAAACTTTGAGGGAGAGTTGTAAAACTCAGCGAGCCCACAAAATTATTGGCGAGTCACCGACCTGGTCGGCAATTTTGATTCTTACCGCCATTTGGACTCCCAAATTGACTGGGGGTTCTGTAAAACTCGGCGAAGTAAGTGATTGCTCGGCGTGACGCCGAATGGGTCGGTGATCACGACTAATGTCGCCGAATGGGCAAGAACTGGATGGTTTTTGAAGCCAAAGGTTTAAATTCTCAAACTCTTTCACTTTTATGCATTTTCATTCTTCCAACCTCACACCTGCACATTATTCCCTATATTTTTGCATTCTCTAAGTGTGTTAGTTCTCGATTTGTGCTCGGAACTTGGATTACATCATTGCATAGCGATTCAATCCCAATTTAGTTAGTATTAAAGGTTGGTTTCCGAACCCTGAGCTATTTTTATCAATTTCGTACTCAAGTGCAATGATATTATCGTGATGAAGTGTGTTGGGCATCTCTGCTAAAATTAATTCGTTTGATCATTTTTTTATTTGAATTCCTAGTTTGTGGTGTTGATTGCTGAAATCCCAAAATTTGGCTCTTAAAATAGATTAAATTTTTTTGTGGGGTTGTGCTTGCATGCCATTGAGTGCTATGGGTTTAGTCTTAATGAGATTTTTTCATGCTTTGATTTTGTTCTCAGGAGATGCAGGATTGAATTCGAGAAGTTGGGTTGAAAATAGGCATGTTGGGCCGTTTGGCGAGCTAGGTCAAGTTCGCCGAACCACTTGGCGGTTCGCCTAATGTCCCCATCTCGCCTTTAATTTCATTCTAAAGGTGTTGTTGGAGTCTGTAACTTTCAGCAAAAAGCATGAGGTCGCCGAAGGAACTTGGCGACTCGCCGAAAGTCTCTTTTCTCGCCCTTGTCTGCTCCTATGTATCCCTTTGCACTATAGATTTCAACGAACTAACCCTTGATCGCTGAATGACGTCGCCGATTTACCGACAGAGTCGGCGAGTTTGCCTGCAACTGATTTTCTGTGCATTTATAGAATGTTTTCTAACCTTGTCTCCAAGTTGCAGACATGGCCAAACCTAAGGTTGCAGGTGGAAACAGGCCACCCCGAACAAAGGGAAAGAGAATCGTCACCAATGTAGAGGAAGCTGCATCCAAAGGCAAAGCTACCAAACCTCCCACATCGGTGGGAAGGAGGATAAAGGAAAGGTCAAGGAAACCCGAAGAGTCTATGCATCTTCTTTTCGGAAGCCTATTTCAACTATTCCACGAAACCCTAATGTTCCTTCATGGTCTAGGGGGTTCTATGCAGTTGTGCAAGCCTTTTGGGCGGATTCGCAGGTGGCCACTCCTAGTGGGCCTAACACTGTTGATGTTTTTGAGATAGTTCCGGATACTGATGCCCAGATCTCGAGCACTACTCCGGGCACTGATGCCCTAACAGATGGAGCGACTGCTTAGACATGATCCCCTCTTCACCTCCCTCTCTGTCTTACTTTATTTTAAATTTTGGATAATGTTGTTTGCATTTGAGGATAAATGTTTTTATTTGTGATGGGGTGAGGCCCACCTTTGTGTGCTATTCGAGATTTTTGTTTTGTTATTGGATTTTGAGCTAAAGTATTCTGTTTTACACTACTTTTTGTGGGTGTTTGAGCTTGTGGCTCCTTGTGCTTTAATTGTCAATTTTTTTTTACCCTTCCAAAAAATTTTGCCCACTCTTGTATGTACTTGAATGTGGCTGTTCTTTAGCAAATTTGAGTTTCGGTTTTGATCAATACCGATTACTCAAATAGTGCTTACAATCAAATGAACATGAATGTACGGCTACAATGAGACCAAGTGAAGTCACATCGACAATATGTGAACTCTTTGCATCTCGTTGTGACTAGCCAAGTATCAAATTGATTCTCTTGTGATGAACGTTGCACACTAGCAAAAGTGTGAAGTATTGTTTGACTTTGGTGTCAATGCCTTGTGTGATGAGCTTATTGTGAACCATGCATGATAACACCTAGAATTTACCCCATTGGTCCGGTCGACTAAGCAAGACTATCTCTTGATATGATCTAAGGCAACTTCGAAGAGCGTGAGACAATTTGACATATACCTCTTTTGTGGCCTACCTTGTGAGTGTGTGAACCTCTTTTGAACACCCTTTGAGCCTTACCCTTCTTTGGAAGAAACTTGATGAAAACATGACCTTTTTTAATCCACTACCGATAATCCTCTTGATTCATGGCTGATTGAATAGCCAACTTAGGCCAAAAGCCTAAGTTGGGGGTGTGGTGAAAAGAGAAGGCAAGTCAAGAAGTGCTAGAAAAGTCCCCTCTAGGCCATGGTGTTGAGAAAAATGAAACCCCTCCATACAAAAAAAAAAGAGAAGAGAAAAAAAGAAGAAAAGAATGAAAAAGAAAGAGTCATGGAATAAAAGTTATGAAAATGCGAAAAGGAATGGGGTTCTGAACAATGCATGAAGAGTGAATAACGGGATGACTTATGAGCACTAAAGAAAATGATGAAAGGAGAGGAAAGGAAGTGTTGTGAGCACCACTTTCATGAGGATAAAAGTCACCGAGCCTAAATGACTATACCTTTGCACTCAGCCCCATTACAAGCCTTGAAAAGACCTTTTTGATCTTGAGTGAGCTGAAGCAAATATTGATTAGAAAATACGGGAAAACCTATGGGTGAAAGCATGCATTATGTTCATCTTTGTGAGTGTGTGCGTTGCATTTGATTCCGGAACTTTAAATGATTAAACCATTGTGTGTGAAAATGAAATCATTCTTTTGTGTGAGGGCATGTGAATACCTTTGTTGAGCTTGAACTTGCATTTGAAGCAAGTATAGTGAGCTTGAGAATCTTTGATAATAGTGTGTCACAACTTGAGTCTTTGAGTATACAATTGATCCTTGCATGAGTAAGTTGAGTATTGTGTAGCACTGTTTGAGACATCTCTTTTTTAACTGACGAACTTGAGTTTTACTTGAGGACAAGCAAAAGTTTAAGTTGGGGTTGTTGATTAGTCCACAATTTGGACTCATTTAGGGCTTTATTTTGATAGATTTAGTGTCCTCAAATGCATATTGTGTCTCAATAACGGATGTAAATCCTTGAGTTTTAGGTATTTGGAGTTAGAGACAAAACATGAACACTATGGAGCAAAAAGGGACAAGGTGGATGAAAGAACGAAGAAATGAAGGCCTGAGGATCGCCTAATGCATTAGGCGAGTTGCCGAATGGCCGTAACCTCGCCCTAAGTTCCAGTGTGCTAAGCCCTGAAGGAAAAGATCAAGTTGGCGATGAAAGAGAGCAGTCGATGTTTCACTGAACATTTCGGCGAAGCAACACCATATCGCCCAATGATTCAAAACGCGAAGATGCTGAAAGCAAAAGCTGAAAGGCGATGAACTAGACCAAAGGGCGGATCGCCGAGTGTATTGGCTATCCCGACTAACTGCACCGAGTAGTCCTTCGCATCACAAATTTCTGAACACTATAAATACTAGTTTAAATTGTTATTTTATTATCTATCTTAAATAAAATAGTAGAGAATTATTACTGAGACTTAGAAATATTTTCAGTTTTGAGTTCTTAGAGTTTTTGGGAGACATTGTTCTTGAGCTTGAAGGTTTTGAAGGTTTTCAACTCCAAGAAATTGGAGGTGGGTATCAAAGAATCTTCATCTTCGAAGTGTTTAAAGACATTTTCTAGCTTACCCACTTGATGGAAACACTTGTTGGTATTGATTTCTATCTTTTTTTCATGTCTAGCTAAAACCCCAATTCTTAGGCTGTGATTTTGTGAATAAGGGTTAAATTTATTGTTGGGTATTGCTTATTGTTAGTCTATTTGATGTTTACTTGTGATTTCGTTTATTAGTTGTGTTTGAACTTAATGGGATTGTAGTTGCAAATATGATTTCATCTTAGTATTTTTGGCTTGCTCAAGAGAGAGGTTTTAAAACTAAGACTACTAAATCGATAGCCGGTGGTTATTGGGTCATCATGGGTTCAACTCGAGAGAGTGAATCCTAGACCTTCTCCCACACATTCAGCTCGAGAGAGTGAATGGGCTAAGGTGGAGGCTGTGCTTAAATGCTGCAACTCGGTGTTCGAGAGAAACCGAGTTGATTCGAGGTAAGTAGTTCGAGAGAAAATTTACCCCCACTAAAGTCTAGCCTAGTTACAAATGTTCAGCGATTTACTATCAATAGCATTTACCCGGTAGTTTATTTTATCCCATATTCCTATCACATCCCAAGAATCTCGTCTCTCTATCTCGCATCTCTATTTTTTTTGCTATTTTTGTCTTTTAGTTGAATACAAAACCCCCCATTGATAATTGACATTCGTGTCACTTTTTGATCTAGTATGCTTTTACTGATTAATATTTATAGCTATGATTGATTAGAACATAATTTTACTTTTCTATTAAATTCTCGATTACTAACCGCTCCCTTGCGACTCGACCCCAACACATTCGGTTGGGTTATATTACTACACGCGATCATTGACACTTGAATTGGAAGTTGTGTCTTTGATTACGTCAAACATCAAGACGTGACATTAGATAAGTCTGCAACTGATGAAAAATATATGTTAGATCATGATGGAAATAGACAGTGCATGCAAGGGTTGAATGAGAAGAAAGGAAATTCAGAGTTAAGCTATGCAGGCCACTGGTCTGGCATATCCCGTCAGGGTGGGATTATGGAGGCCGCCACAGCGGGATGAATGCCGCCAGAGTGACCTTCACCTGGGATGAACAACATGCGTGGTCATGGCATCTCTTCATCCCAAAATCCTCACTTTTTATAGAATTTCAGCATATCATAGTACATAAACTACCTAGAACCTAAATATGCAATTATTTTTGCAAAATAAGCCCTAAATGATGTCCAAATTCGAGTTTATGCTAAGAAGATCCTTCAACTTCCCCAACCCATTTTTGTATCGATTTAACCATTTTTCTACGAAATCCTTATGCTCAAGACGTTTTGGGAACGTTAGGGACGTAAGGGAAGTGCCCATGCTACGGTTATTGTATCAAACAAGCAACCCATTTCAAATTTTCAAAAAATTACCCCCAAAACCTATTCTACCCAATCGATTAGGGTCATGCAATCATTGTTAGTTAAGTAATGAAGTAAAGAGTGTAAGGAATACGAGAATTACCTTAGAAATGATGTCCGAAATGATCGAGTCGAGGGAATTTTGGGGTGGCTGTGAGTTTGAAAAAGGGAGAAGGAGGAGGCCAATTCCCATTCCTTCTTTTACTGTTTCCGATTTCCCACCACGGTGGGAGATATCCTCGCCATAGTGGTCGTGCCTTAGCGGGAGGGCTGACGCCCTGGCGACATTAAAAGCGTTCGAACATCGTGGGTTGCCTCAAGTTCTGCTAGTCCTTGAATATCATACCTTTTTCATGTGTCAATTAAGTGAAGGGCACCATTCGTCGTGTTCCAGTAATGGGCCAATTCTTTAAATTAGAAATAATTGAAATGGGGCATGCGATGTCCTGTGTACTAGTCATTCGGGGATGAACGAGAGGTAAATTGGTATCTATTGTAACAACCCGAATCGTTGTTATTTAGGAGAAACCAAAATCCAAGAAAATCTGGGCCATTGTCCCACCATAGCGAGCCTGATGCCGGTAGGGAGGCGGCGCCAGGGCGGGATAGGTGAGGCAGAACGTAAATTATGTGAAATCCTATTTTCTCCTTCTTCCTAAAATACTTAAATAAGTCCTAAAACACCTTAGAAACCCCCAAAAAATTGTTGCAAGCTTGAGAAGAAGGGAGAGGGAGATTTCTAGCGTGAAGATGGTGATATCTTGCGGATTCTTGGCCAAATTCACCGTCACGAAGCCTGG
The DNA here is from genome assembly GCA_029582685.1 of Solanum piurae. NCBI lineage: Eukaryota > Viridiplantae > Streptophyta > Magnoliopsida > Solanales > Solanaceae > Solanum > Solanum piurae. Next base: position 22,831 of record JAJOOO010000870.1, read on the forward strand.
TAAATAGGAATCGAAGTCAATAACTTCGTGTAGCTGCTTGACGCCCAGGTAGGCTATGTTTTATGAATTGAGTAGTTTAAATTTGTGCTCACTGCGTAATATATGTGAATCGATGGTAGGATTTATGTATAGACCTTTGTACACCAAATGATTTATGATTTAAACCCTAGAAAGATGCCTTAGATGATGAATTAGGGCTGAGTATGGTCGAATTGAGGTTCGCATGATATGTGTTGATGAATAATCCATTGTGAGGTGGTGATTATATGATTTAGAGATGAATATGTTGTTCTTGCTTCATTGTGATACGTGTAGGTATACAAATATTGCATTGTTGATCACACTTGTTATAAATAAGGATATAAGAATGACGAACGCCATGAATCATGAATTGTTTTATATGATTATGAGTATATACTTATGATTGTGATTGTGGTTTGATGAATAGTTCGGTTGCCACATTCGGCATTACTAACTTGGATCGGTTGCCACGTTTCGGCATAACTAAATTGGATCGGTTGCCACATTCTGGCATAACTAATTTAGATCGATTGCCACGTCCTGGCATAATTATTGGATCGGGTACCACGTTCCGGTATGCTAACTGTTTGGGTTTGGGTTCCATGAGAGGACTAATGATTTGCATAATTATGTAGCTTAAAGAATGTGAAATGCATTATTGTTCTTCATATTGATGATAGTGTATATGTTCTCTATATGAAGGCGATTATATTATGGGACTGACTCATATATGTTGTACTTATGTGGGTTTCTCTTCTATGTTGGGTATAACTGATATTAACTGGGAAGGGTAAGCCTAAATTTGGGATATGATATAATAGGTGAGGTAGTAGTGGTTCAATGATTTCTAATTCCCGAATGAAGGGTTGTTGAGTGTTGTAATGGCAAGGAATGGTGGTAGTGTACGTGTTGTAAATACATAGGTGGATTTCACTTGGAAAAGGTAATGGTATTTAGTGGTAAGAAAACTTAATGCAATGAACCAAGTAGTCAAGGATAGGTAATAGGAAGAGGAAGTGAGGGTATGACGTGAGCAGATAGTTGGAATGCCTGTAGTTGTATTCAGGAACTCTTCTTATGTGTTAGAATGGTTAGGCGATGATCAAGTACCTGGTAAGTAGGTGGATCTAGAAGGCGGTTAGTAGTCGGGGTACTAGTGTAAATTGGAGGTGTTTCAAGAGAGGGAAAAAGGGTGGAAAAGTGAGTGGTCTATTGTATATTTCTGCTGGTTGATTTCTTATTTATGCGGTGGGCGTCGGGTTGACTGATGATGCCTACCAGTACGTTTGGTTGTACTGATACTACTCTTGCTTTGTCTTTTTGACATAGTCTGGATGCAGGTTGGTGATGTTTCATTAGGTGAAGACGAAAAAATTCTCCAGCAGCTTCTATTCTTCCTTCCACATAGTGGGAGTTGTGTCTTTTATTTCTCTTGTCCAGTTGTACTCTTAGTAGCTCTTGTACCTGTTTAGACTAGATCCATAGGAGTTGTTAAATTATTTTTACAAGTTTTAACCAAAAAGTGTGTCCAAGGATATTATTTATAAAATCATATTATTATACTTATCTCGGTTTTCTTTAAATTTTCTGCATGTTTAACTATTGGGTTATGAGGGTTCTCCTACTTAGGTGTTAGAGTGGGTGCTCGCACGGCCCAGTGGGTTGGGTCGTGACAAGACCTCCCCTATCTCAAGCCCAAAGAAGGACAAGATTCCCCACTCCCATACCAAACCTGACGTTGAACCCAACTATAAACATAAACCAAAACACCCCCATCACTCTCTTCCTTTTCAACAGTCACCTTCCGGGAGTGATTACCATTTACTTCATAGCTTCAAGCCTGTCAACAATACCCTCTTCTTGGCTAGAATCGATCCTCCAGGGGCACACAATATCCTTCAGCTTCCTTCTGGAAAACAAAGAGGTGATAGTCCTAATCCAAAACCCATCACTCCTTGCCCATGTGGTTACGGAGGGGATGAGAATGGCGATGGAAACACACAACCAACAACTGTGGATGTCGAATGTTCTCCAGGCTCCAATGAACTTTTTGACTCCTTCATTGTACTTCTTCCACATCCCTATTTGGGAAACCCCTATCCCACTACCCGTGCAGAACTCCCATCCCTAATGAAAGTTGTCAACACCAACAACTTCAGAACCCTCCAGAACCTTCAGGACATGGACCCGTTTTATTACCACTGGACAGTGTTGGGGTTAGCCCAAGGATCTCCACCCTTTATCCCAATCTCGACCCCAACGGGGTCGATAGACAGTACAATAGCTCAAATGGCGTTCAACGCAGCCTCTACCTCTCCGGTACCCCCTACTATGAACTTAGTACCCTTAACTCCAATTCGTATAAATACTCGGGAAATAGAAGAAACACTAGAAATAATGAGAGAAACTCGAACAGAAATCAGAGTATTAAAGGAAATATGAGTCATGATCTTCCGAGAGAGGTCCAAAAAAATATACATCCTTCTTTATCCTCAGAATCTCTCAAAAATCTCGATAGATATAAGGAATCCTTTCAACCCAGAGATAGGGAATTATGTGCTAGTGATGAACCTAACAATGAGGACAAACCCTAATGCACCTCCAAACAATCCAATGATAAACCCCCCAAACATGAACATATCAATGAACATAATAATATAGAACTATAGGGGGGAAAATGGGGCGGATTTTAGGAGAAACTTCAGGTCACTACTAAACTGCCATAGGCCACCTTTAGTGGCCCTTCTGGAAACCAAGATGCAAAACCACCAAACCTTGCTGGACGACTTCTCGTTTAACCAAATGATTGAAGTATCAGCGATTGGTAACTCAGGTAGGATAGTAATTCTATGGGATGATACCATTCTGGATCTAGATGAGATTGCAACAACTGGCAAGAAATACACGCTATGATTAAGGTAAGTGCCTTCAACAAAACGTGGCTCTTTAGTTGTATTTATGCAAGCACTCTTAGAAACACGCGTAAAATTTTGTGGGAGAACCTTTGTACCATTAAAAATAACTACTATGGAAATTGGTTAATAGGTGGTAACTTTAATGAAATCTTAAAAATGCAGACAAAAAAAGGGGTAACCCCTTAAGCAACTCTCGCAGTAAAGACTTCTGGGATATAACTAATGCTTGTGAATTCATTGACTTGGGGTTCAAGGGTAGTCATTATAATTGGGTGAATAATAGGTTTAAAATAAAAAATGCCCTTATCTATGAAAGGATAGATAGATTTTTTTTACTAATAAGGAGTGCCTAATATCGTTTCCAAATGCCCAAGTCCTCCACTTCCTAGTATAGACTCCGACCATTGTCCCATTATGCTTTCCCTCTTCAAGAACAATAATCCCATTGAAAAGCATATCTTCCACTTCAAAACAATGTGGGCCTCTCATCCAGATCTCTATGACCTAATTGAGAACTCCTAGAAGCTTTCTCCCAATCTCACAGACTCTATTTCTTTATTTTAGAAGAAAATATCTATTTGGAATGAGGAAACCTTCAGCAACACCTCTCATAAGAAGAAAGTTATTCTAAGGCGACTCACTAGAATCCGTAACTCTCCCAACTATGCAAAACACTCCTTCCTCCTAAACCTTGAACAACAGCTCATCAAGGACTTCAACTGTATCGTTGAAAGGGACGATGTTTGGAAGCTTAAATATAGAATTAACTTGTTACAATTTGGGATGCTAACACCATATTTTTCCACATAAGCAACCTCAATTGACGCAGGAAAAATAATATCCACTCCCTTCTACTAGATAATATCTCTTGGACTCTAAGTAACCAGGACATCTTAAATCACACTTACGACTTCTACAACAACCTTTTCAAAATGGATCACTTTAAGTCTCTCAATCTTAATCTCGACGTAGCCCCCGCCTCTATTAAGGTTGAAGACCACCCCTTTTTGGAAACTTCCCCCTCAGATGAGGACATTAAAGACATTGTCTTATTTTTTCACCTGATAAAGCTCATGGGCCAGAGGGGCTTCACTCCTTGTTTTACCAAAAATACTGGAACATTGTGGGCCCATCAATCCGCCACTATTACCAAGAAACTTTCAAAAGAGTCACAATTTGTGAACTTACTAACAAAACCCACATTTGTTTAATCCCCAAATGTAAAAATGCCTCCTTCCTAAAAAAATCCAGGCCCATTAGTCTTTGCATAACTTCCTATGAATTTATTACTAAAATTATTGCCAGAAGACTCAGACCCCTCATGAATAACCTGATAGGCCGTTTCCAAACTAGCTTCCTTAAAAACAGGCAAGCACATGATACCGCTATAATTATTCAGGAAATTTTTACCCACTCTGGAAAATGAAGGGCAAACAGGGTAGTTTCTTAGCAAAAATTGACCTATTAAAAGCGTTTGATAGGTTAGAATGGTCTTTGATTTACTATACGCTTAGGTTTTTAAACCTCCCTAGGAAGATTATCAGTCTTATCATGTCATGTATTTGTACTAGTAAAGTGGCTATCCTCATAAATGGCACTAGAACAAAGTTCTTTAAGCCTTCTAGAGGCCTTCGACAAGGTGGCCCTCTATCCCCCTATATATTTATCCTTTGTATGGAGTCCTCTCCCATCAAATTGACCTTGTTGTGTCTAGAATCTTTGGAACCCTATAAAAGTTAGCAAGTATGGCCCCGAAATATCCCACCTCTTTTTCGCGGACGACCTTATTCTTATGTCAAAAGCGAACTTAGCTAGTAGCAAAACTATTGTTGACATAATGGACTCTTTCTGCAACTGGTTAGGCCAGAACATCAATAACCAAAAGTCAAAAAAAATCTTCTCCAAGAACTGTAATAATGGTGTCATTAGCAATATCTCTCAAATAGTGAAAATCCAGCACTGCAAATCCTTTGGTAAATACCTGGGTTTCCCTATCTTCCCAAAAAGACCCACAAAAAGGGACTTTCAATTTATCATTGATAACCTTCAGGCAAAGCTTTCAGGCTGGAAAGTAAGATTCCTAAATATGGTCGGAAGAACTACTCTTGTGAAATCCACGCTTAGCCATATGGCCAACCATGTCATGCAATATATCAAATTCCCTCCAAACATCACCAATCAGATCGATAGAGCACAATGTAACTTCATTTGGGGATCCAACAACGACAAAAAGAAGTTGCACATGATAAATTGGGACACTATCACTTCAGAAAAGAATGATGGCGGCCTAAGTATCCATAAGAGTCGTGTTCAAAACAATGTCATGTTGACAAAACTAGCCTGGAGACTTTATAATTGCCAAGGAATCCATAAGAGTTGTGTTCAAAAAAATGTCATGCTGACAAAACTAGCCTGGCGACTTTATATTAACCTCTCATCACTATGGGCATCAATGCTAACAAAAAAGTACAGCAGAAACTCGAACCGCTTTTCCATAGAAAATCACCTCTCATCCACTAGTAGCACATGGAAAAACATCAGTATGGGTTGTAGAAATTACCTTCAATGCAGTATATGGGAATTAGGGGATGGTAAGTCTATTAACTTTTGGGAGGATAATTGATTACCGGACAACTCAACCGTTAGAAGTAGAATGATGGGTCCCCTTAACAAAGCAGACCTCAACCTTAAAATAAAAGATATCCTCCACCAAGGTTCGTGGTCCCTCAATAACCTATCCTTCGATTTACCACCTGATATGGAGACAAAAATTAAATCTTCTTATATTCTAGAGCCGTAAGCACAAGGATATATAGGTTTGGTCTCTAACGAATAGTAATACCTTCTCCAGTAGCTCTGCATACAAACACCTTAGAAATAACAATCAAAGGCCCCCTTCCTTGACACTAACTTCAATTGGATCTGGAAATCAAATAGACATAATAAGATCAAGTTCTTTATTTGGCTTATCTACCACAATAGGCTACCCACATCTAGATACCTTCACAAAATAGGCATTAGTACTGATCCTTGTTGTAGTATTTGCGGCCTTGCGGAAATCATTCCCCACATCTTCCTTGAATGCCCCATCACCAAACACTTATGGTCTAGACTAGGTTGTGAAGCTTACATACATAAGCTTCGAATTGATTTCCCCAAATCATGGTTAAAAAACTTTAGGGACCTTAACCATTCCTTTTAGAACATGTCTTGGCTTAACCTCTTTCCTTTTATAGCTTGGGTCATATGGTTAAACAAAAATCATAATCACCACAACAAATGCAAGAAGGCTATCGATCTCTCGACTATTATTCATTGAGGTACATAATGTATTCTTCTAGGACCAAATAGTCATGTTAGGCACCGACCCACAAAAATGGTGAATACACACTGGTCCCCCAGAGGAAGGCCTCAAACTCAACATTGATGGCTCCTTCGATAACTCCTCAAAGAAAGATGGTAGGGGATGCGTAATCTGGGACAACAAAGGAGATTGGATTGTTGGTAAAAGTACAAAAAAAAATTACCAACTCAGCTTCTAATGCAGAGCTACTGGACTACTCCATGGACTGCAAATGACAAAAAAACATAGTATCAACAATATAACGATCTCCCCGGATTCGATTGAGGTAATAACAATTTTTTAAAATATGGATATCTATGACTCAAACCTCCTAATTGAATGCAGGGTTCTACTCCGACTGATTGGGGAACCAACGATCCAATATGAATCCATGAAGCAGAACTTTGTTGTTGATATACTAGCAAGAAGAGGAAGGGGGCTACTGCATGGACTTCTTGTTGATGAATGGACTACCCAACTTAATATTGTAATTGATGTATTAGCTTTTGATAAGACTCTACCACCTTTTGAAAGGCTTAAAAAGCTTGAATGTAATATTTTATCTAGCCCAAGTAGGCAAACTACTATGCTTACTACTAATAGCAGCAATACAACTACAGATAATGTAAAGTCACCTTTGACGTAATATATATAAATATCCTATCCTTATAAAAAAAAAGTAACCAAATAAGCATAATCGAATGTATTGTAGAATCAATAGAAGATGAAACGAGGGTACTTATGTTCCCCACAAGTTCATAACGTAGTAAACCTTAAAATGGTAACCTTGTCTAGTGTCTAGCATGCAAAGTCGGTAAGTTATGTATATCCTAAGTGGTTGGTCACCCAAATAAGTGAATTTTACCACGCAACTTCGTCAGTCTATGGGTTTATGCATTACTATTCCTTACCTTTGACCCAAGATTAGCTATCCCCATTCTAGGTCAAGCTATTAGATGATGGTTTTAGTCGTCAAATCTCCATTGTTTAATCTTTTTTTCCATTCAGTACCTCCTTGGTTAGGAAAGTAGGAATAAGACGAGTTCCACGTAAGCCTCCATTAAAATAAATTAAACCAAAGAGATAAACAATACATGCATAAAGATTATTCAAGAATTACTAGTTATTAGGTCTACTTTGTTAATTGCTCATGGTTCCCACAACACTAATTGTGGATTTAGCTACTCATGCTTGCATAATCACAATTCATATTAATGTTGTTAAAGTAATCATGAACTTACAATTAGAGCAGTTGAATTCTAGAATCTTGAATTGATGAACAAAAGATGTAATATAAACCAACGATTCAAGAATTAAAATGGTAAAGTGCTTCACAAATTAATTCTCAAAACCAAAAATAACAATATCAATTGTCTAACATAAAAATGAGAAATAACGACTATTTATAGACATCTAATCCCTAATAAACCAGGTTAAGAATACATATGAAAAATAGGATCGATTTTGACAATCGCTCCTACGTTTTGGTTCTACTGCTCGTAGGAATTCCTACGACTCGTAGGAACCTTTTGTTCAAAACAACTTCTTCAAAATTCTTTACACTTTTCTATGAGTATGTTCTACGGCCTATAGAACCTTGCATGACCCGTCTTGGCTACTCATAGTCTAAGTATTGGAGCTTAACATCTCTGATAATTTCTACGGCTTGAACCTACGACTCGTAGTCCAATCTCATTGCCCAACACTTAGCTCCAAAAATGACTGATCCATACCACGAGTCATTGCTACGACTCGTAGCTCGACTCGTCATAGCTCCAAAATTTATGGTTTCAATGTATTTTCATCCCGACTTGTCAAAAACATATTTTCCTACAAAATAAAGGTAAAATACCATCAAATCCACTAACAAATGCCTAAGAACCATGCAAAACTCCAAGTTTAAAGCATCATAAGTACCATAAATATACGGTCCATCAACACCCTCAACTTAAAATGTTTGCTTGTCCTCAAGCGATACTAGTAACACAAAACGACACGATGCAAACGTAGACTTGGAATTCAAGCAATCATATGGCCTTTTCTTAACAATATATCCTCCATTTTAAGTATTCAAAACACTACAATAATTCATTTCACAACAAGATAACACATGCGGATCAATTCATGACCAAGACATACCAATGGATACATTCATATACACAGATAACAATCAGCAAGATACCGACTTTTCGACAATGTAACTTGTCCCTTACCGCAAAGAAGTCCCATTTTTCACACATATATCAATATGTATTTCCAATATAGGGACTCAGTATATGATCACTCTAACAATCGAATTAAATATAATTCATGCACAATACCATAGGCTTGCCCCTATATTCGACACTTAGACTCTCGAACCGTTAAATTAGGATCACTATAAGATTTATTAGCTTGTAATGTAAGACTAGGATCAATTGTGGTATATTTAGATCTACAGTGACTTTTCTGCCCTCCTTGACATTACATTAGCTACTTTCCTCTTTTACAACCAATACTTGTTTCACCTCTATTTTCTTTAAAGCTTAGGTGTGATTTTAACTTTATTTTCTTTTTTCGTTTCAATATTTTCTTCACCTATTACATGCAAGTATATTTTTCTTTTTCACTGTGACACCATAGTATTTTTCTCTTTTCATATTGCGCAAATCTTTTCATACCCCTTTCATTTCGTGTTTCCTCTATAGTAGCCACCCTAAACTTAGGATTATAGCCTCAGTTGAGGTGCACGATGTCCAAGGAAGGACCAGGTCCAAAATAAAGGTTAACATTCATGAACATGGAAGTTGAATTAGGTAAGCAAAAATAATGGTCTATTCGAGGCACAACAATTTGTATCGAAGGGAGCATTTTTATTTGGTTGGTTGTTTTTAGGCTTAGTGAACTTCGTTTACACAATGGTCTGTGATCCTTTCCTAATTAACAGTTCAATTATCCTAGCAATACTAACATGGCAAGTTCTAGATTGGCACATAATGTATGAATGAACAAATACCTCACACACACATGACACATCGTTTTACTATCAATTATCAATTATTCTGCTTCATGCTTCAACTTAACGCATGTTATCCTATCAGTTCCTGTCATGTCATACAAAGATCCTACACAATCGGCATATCAGTGATACAAATATTTAGCACAAATCACACTATTTCCAGAGGGATATCATTTGTCATCAACATTGCTCTCATGCTTTTACTTCTAGTCTACCTTCACAATTTACATCCTAAATATGTGGATTCAACATAAATTAAATAATCCTTGGGGAAAAAGAACACAAGCAAAAAAAACCTTGAGTCAAGATCCGACTAGTCGGGATATTCAGACTTCATCCTAACACTCATAAGTAATTCATCCAATCCCCACATTAAAAAATTATGCAATGTCCCCGATGCACAACAAAATGTAAAGAACCGAGGGTTTAGACAAACCTATGGCGCCTAGGCACCAAAGAACTAGATAGAGGAAAGTGTGTCCATCGGTGTGGACCCTGGTGCATCAATGTGCACCTCCAGATCAATCTGGGGAGCACCATTAGTAGTGCCCCCTGAGCTCGAAGCTCCAACTGCCTACTATCGGACTCTCACTAATCTATCCTCCTCGGACTAGATAGATACATGTCGGGATGTCTCGCGTGCACGTTGCTCCCTTAGCTCATCAACGTCATTTAGCTCATTCAATCTCAAATTTAATGTAGCACCCCAATCTAGATTCAACTTCTGGAGTGCCTACGTGGCTTTGTGCTCTAGCTCTATAGGAAAGTGACAAGATTTCCCAAACACGAGTTGGTAAGAAGACATACCTACGAGAGTCTTGAATGCACTCATATATACCTGATAACGTTCAAATATACTTCTTGAAAAGAAATATAAACGATCGTATGCAATATATTTACACAACTATGACTCGGGGTCGATCCCACAGAGAATATGGAAGAATATTATCAATATCAAATATTTAACTCGATAGTCGTTATATAAAAATGGGGGGATTTAAATTGAAATAAAATAAAAACAATAAAAAGATAGCTTTGAACTAATTATTTATTTATATTCAGATTATTAAAAGTAACTAGGAATGTGTTCCCCATAAGCTCATAACGCAGTAATCCTAATAATAGTAATCCTTTTCTAGTGTATTACATGCAAAGTGATAAGTTGGGTATCTCTAAATACTTGGTCCGGCATCTAGAGAATTTCACCCCGCACCTTGGTCCGGCTACGTGTGTATAATTTACTAACCCTTACCTTTACCTCATATTAGACATCATAATCGATGTTTGGCTTAG
>JAJOOO010000872.1:0-34521 GCA_029582685.1 Solanum piurae
TTTTTTATTTTAAAAATATTTATGATTAATGGAGTAGTCCTTCCACTATTACTTTGCTCCAAAGGGGCAAATTAGTCACCCAAATACAGAAAGGGCAAATCCGTCAGTATGCAATCTCCAGTTCGAAAAAAGTTATTTCCAAAAGTGGGAAGTTCATATAAAAATTAGGAGACAGCCACGCGTTAGCAATCTATACGAATGACGAAACTTTTCGTACGAGTCTGACCTTTTATTAAACAACCTGACAAATTAAAATCTTCCACGTGGCAAAAGCACACAAAACCACTATTGGTTTTTTATAAACCCGAGGTATAATAGCGGTTTTTTTGAAACGCCCTAATACCCCCACGCCCTTTTACCCCCATACCCCAACCCCAACGCGTTTCACCTTTTTTCATATATAGACACACTTTCCTTATATAGGCAAATTCAATCAGAAAAAAACTGAACCCAAAACGACGATTGCGAAGTCTCCTTTTGTCTTCTCCATCAACAGCAACTTTTTTTTTCCCCTTTTCCTCGAAAAATTCCTCCACTGATTTGTTCTTCTGCTTCTTCTCCTCGTGAATTCAATTTCTCTGGTAAGTGTAAACATACATTTTTTTTTTTGGTTTTTTGTTTTCGCATATTTGAGGAATTGAATATGTAGCACGCAGTTGTTGTGTGTAATTGGTATTTGTAGAGAGAGGAAGTAGAGAGAGAGAGTGTGTGTGAGATCGGCGATGGGGAGAGGAAAGATAGTGATAAGGAGGATCGATAATTCGACGAGCAGGCAAGTGACGTTCTCGAAGAGGAGAAATGGATTGTTGAAGAAGGCGAAGGAGCTAGCGATTCTGTGCGATGCGGAGGCCGGAGTCATTATCTTCTCCAGTACTGGAAAACTCTATGAATATTCAAACACCAGGTGATTTTCGCTATTTACGAGTATTTTTTTTTTGTATCTATAGATTATTAATTTATGAATTTTTTCAGAAGTTTTAGTTTCGTGTTTTAGTTATGTGGATTAACGAGATCTGTGTGCTAAATAGTTCAATTTTGCATCTTACTTGTGAGTTTGACTTGGATAATGTGGTATTATAGATGCTCATATGATGTAAAATAAATTCTTCTAGCTAGTGAAGTTCAAATCTACTAAGTAGGATGAGCTCATATATGTGAGAGTTTATGGTTCGAAATGCTTTGTTTACTTTTTCTCGCTCGAAATGGTGCTTCATTAGATTGCACGCTTTCTGTTTGTTATAATGTCTCTCAGTTTGTTTAATGGCTGTGTTGTATGATCTCATTGTGTGAGAAAATAGTGAGTTCCGCTTAAGCTAAGTGACTGTATAGAATGAGGCTAGCTGGTGTTAGTTATGTCAGTAGTGCATTGAGAGAGTATTATTGCTGTTGAACTTTCTTACTGATTTTTATGGGCTAATTGATTGGGGTTCTGTTCATGACAACTTTGATGTATGATTTGAGGTTAGCTGGACTTGGCGAAACTTCGATCTAGTGTAATACATTGAGCATATAGTTGTATGCACACCCACTAAAATGATGAATGCTAGAAAAGTTTTCATGAAATAACGAACAGAACAAAGACAGCTTCTGTGGTCGATTTTCATAAAAGTGTGCTTAGAGACCAGCACCAGATGAACGTAAGGGCTAGCACTAGCTCATGCAGTAGAGATGCATACTCATCATACAATGTGTATAATCATTTGGCTTCTTTTGTTCACACCCTAAAACTACTCCTAATGGGCGGACAGTTATTTACACAACAAGAGATTTTGGTCGACTGAAGTTAATGAGGTGCATGTTGAAATATGTCATGGACCCTTGATGATTATTATTATTATAAGGCACATTGAGGATGAGATCATTTCATTACTATTGAAACTCTATTCTTATACTGCTATACGGTCACAAAAGGGGTATATATAGGTTACCAACGGCACTTCTAGATTCAATAGTGCATGTCTGGGTAGATTCTTCAATCTCCCTAGAGTAAGCTCTCCCATCTCACAATTGAAACCATTCAGTTTGTGTAATGTGACCAATAAGATTTATTTCAAAGATTTTATCTATCAAAATGACCCCCATTTTACGCAAGCTCATCCCTGAGAATCATGTTGGGTTTGTAAGGGGAAGACTGATGATTAGAAATGTCTTATTAACCCAAGAAATCATAGACGGAAAGGAACACAATAAAGGAGGTATTATTGTTGCAGGTTCTCCTGGACCTTCCTTATTAGCTGTTGTGATTTATCTACAAATTGTTGTCAAGAAATTCGTATTTAGTCATCATAAAGGGTACAACAGATGACTTCTTTAACTTCCCTAGGGGAGTTACATAAGGGGACTCTTTATCTACTGTTTTCTTTATCATAGCTGCAGAAGCCCTTAATAAAGCCCTCAATCAACTTAATAACAAGCAGTTATAATGGCTTGTTCTACTATAAGCAGTAAGGGATCAAGAATTAACCATTTTTATTGTGCTGGTGATCTTATTTTATTCACTCCTAGGGACAAGAGGTCAGTCAAGATGGTCATGAAGGTGCTTAAAGATAATCAAGATATTTCATGGCAAGAAATTAACCTATAGCAGACTAATTTCGATACGTATGACTACGAAGACAGAAGAAGTATAAGAAGATTGAGGACATGGTCTGGTTACAGTGTAGGAAGAAAGTGGCCTATATTACTGACATGGAATCAAAGTTTTGAACAAGGCTGGTGACTGGCAAGGTAAGCTGCTGTCACGGGGAAAAAGCAATCATCATTAAGCATATTTTACACTTCGAGACACTTCACTTGCTTGTTGCCATCACCCCTTTAATTACCGTGCTCATTAAGATAGAAACTTGCTTTTCTAATTTCTTTTGCGGTATGAAAGAAAGCAATATCATTGAGCTCATGAGATTAAACGTGTTATCCTTATGAGGAAGAGAGAGGTGGGGTGGGGTGGGGTAGGGCGAATTGGTTTTAAGATATTCATTCCTTATTTTCAACTAAGAGATGGTGGAGATTAAGAATCGAAGACAACCTTGTTAAAAAAGTAAATTGAATTTATCCCAGCTACATGAATTTACTTAGTTCATGTATGCTTTTATTCATGAACTAGGGAACAAGAAAAACTTAGAACTAGTCATGATACATGTACTTGAATAGGTACATGTTAGAAGAATTCCTATAAATATCTAGCTATGATAACCTAAAATGTAAGATAAGTTGGTGGAAGAAAATATTCCCCACTTATCTTCAAAGATCATGATTGATTATGTAAGTCAAGTTGAGTGGAACAAAGAAGAATTGTTGCCTCACTTGTGTTCAAGAAAGAATTTGAATGATTGCGAGTGTTTCTCCAACCCCATTTTTCAACATTTGTTATCAGAGCTACTTGTCTTGAGGGAGTTATGAAAAACCTTCTTACATGTTAGATGAATGGAGATGGAGTAAAAATGATTATTTCATTAAATTTAAAATTTTAATAATTACAGGAATATCAAACTACTAAGTTACACTAATGAAAGTTTGTGAGAGGATGGACGTAGAGATGAGAATAAGGAGGAATATGTCTATTTTCGAGAATCAATTCGGATTCATACCAAGACGATCAACTACAAAATTTATCCATCTTTAAAGGAAATCGTTGGAGCATTATAGAAATAAGAAAAAAAACCAACATATGGTGTTCATTGATCTAAAAAAGGCACATCACAAAGTCCCAAGGGAGGTTATTTGGAGATGATTCGAGTCTTGAAATGTAAATGTGGTATACATTAGAGCGATTAAGGACATATAGGAGGAGACTCCGAATACTTCCTAGTTTTAATGTTATTTCATCAAGAATATCAACTCTTAACTCATTTTTATTTGCATTGGTGATGGAAGAACTAACACAACATATTCAAGAGGAGGTACCATGATGTATATTATTTGCAAACATAGTATTGATTGACTAGACATATGTCATAGCTAACATTAGATCGGAGTTCTAAAACAGAGTACTTCGAGTGCAAGTTCAGTAACTAACACATGAGACAAATATGGAAGTGAGGATGACTTATAAGTCATCACTAATAGATAAAACTTTAAGTATCTTGGGACAATAATTCAAGGAAGTGGGGAGATAGGCAACAATGCATGTGTATTGGAGAGGTGTAGATGAAATGAAGGCTCACATCCGATGTCTTATGTGATAAAAATGTGCCACCCAAATTTAAAGGTAAGTTCTACAGAGTTATTGACCTGTCAAACTCACATAAGATGAAAGTAGTAGAGATGAGGAGACTTAGCATGGGCTTAGCATGTGCGGACATACTAGCTAGGAGAGATAAGATTACGAACAAAGATATACAAGGTAAGGTGAGAGTGACATTTGTAGTGGACACAGTGAGAAAAACGAGACTAAGATAACTTTACTATTTTTATTTTTTTCTTGGTATTTTTATTAGAACTTCTTTCACTCATCAATGACGGATTATAACCTGAAAATGGGGAACTTGAGCTCGTGGTCTCTCCATAGGTATATATATATATATATATATATATAATTGATATAATATTTTGTTGGCACCCATGAACAAAAAAGGCTAAATGGTGCATTTTTTCGTAGTGCGCCTATATTCTAAAAATTCTAAATTCGCGTTTGCTTTCACTCTTGTATTTTCCAAACCTATTTTAAAACGCTTTTCTTGAGTTGAGTGTCTATTGAAAACAACCTCTCTACCTCAAATTCCACTTATGAATTCATACTGCATATGTTGTAGTTGTTGTAAGGTTCTCTCATGTGATGATATTTGACAAAAATAGAAAAGTGTAGTTGTGTTAAGGTAAATACTTATCGCATTTGATGGTTATATCAACACAATTCAAATTATTGGGTTAGAAATGGACCCAAGATGGGTTGATCTTATATTTTATCTCCATAGGAAAAGTCTTACAAAAATGGTTTCTATAAAGGGTGGTCTTGATTTTTTTTTAGTACCATTGAACAATTTTTTTTCTTAAAAGCCTCCGTTTCAAAAAATTCTAACTTTTACCCGTAAGGCATCATGTAGGAGATTTTAAGACATTGAACTTGCTAAATTGATCAGAAATTTTGTCTTATAGGCAAAGTTAAAATTTAGATATGTTGCCCAAGCAGGTCATTCTTGAAACAAATTTAGAATATTGTTTGCATGTTGTGATTCATTTGATTTCCTCTAATCACCCTCAAGCACAACTGATCCAAGCTTGCACGAATCTTGTTCAAAGGGATTGGATTAGAAATATGTTAAGAACATATTTATCTAGGGCATAATACATAAACATGACCCTTAGCTTGGCTTCAACGGACAACTATGCTCTCTAACTTTGAGTGTGCACAAGTAGACAGTTAAACTTGTATAAAATTGAATAAGTAGACACATATGTCCTACATGGCATAATACACATAGGAAGCCACGTAGGACACAAGTTTAAGTGTCTACTTGTGCACATCCAAAGTTAAAAGGTTATAGTTGTCAGTTGATGCAATGTTTTAAGGGTCATGTTTATGTATTATGCTTTTATCAAGATAGTGAACCTGTTCAATTGACCAAAAGTTGGAATTTAATTAGCTATGGCACCCATAAGATATAAATTCTAACTTTTACCCTTAAAAGAGTCTGGACATTTTAAGATAGTGAACTTGCTCAATTGATAAAAACTAGATAAAATTTAGAACTTCGGCATATTGCCCATCAATATAAGCTCTATTGTTGCTGATAAGACATGCCAAACGTGAATACATCTTGAGGCCACAGGTAGAATTACTTCAATTGACCAGAAGTTCTACCTTAATAGGCAAACGTTGGGAACTAATGTACTACGACCAACATTTTTTCCAGCAAATATTTTCAAGTTTGGTTTTAAAATAAAATTATCAAGCGGAATTAAAAATTCAAAACCCTACATTTTTGAGACAAAAACCCAAAACTAGACACTTTATTGTTTTGTTGATTTTGTGTAACAATATTTCCTTATAGTTCGTTATAAAAGAACACGAGTCATTAGAAGTGATTTTGACACAGCGATTTAGCTTCATTGCAAACCGTAGTGCTTCTATAGGAAGTAAGTCCTAGCTTGTCTGCCTTGAAAACTAAGTCAAACAAAGGAGAAACAGTAAAATATATTATATTATATGCATCCTATATCCATATTGTTTTGCAAGTTGATCCGCCACCTCATTTTGTCTCTTGTAGTTGCATTCAATCAAAGGTTCCCTTAGTTGGTTCAGCAATGACCTGCAACCATGAACAATGTAAGTTATTGTCGCGGAGGCAAAATGTAAGAGAGATACTTGGGAGCATCGACTCTTTTATTGATGATAGGGCAACAAAAACCTTTTGTTCATTTGATTGTATGTTTGCACTTAACTTTTATAGAGGAAGGTATTAAATATTATAAACTTCAGTACGAAGGTAGTGCTGGGTGCCATATTTACAATTTGAAAAAAAGAAAAGAAAAAGTGTGTCCTTGATTCTTCCTACAGGGATTCTAAAACTTCTAAACAGCATTCGAATTATTTGCAAGATTTTCATTACACCAAAACAGAAAAATAAAATATCATTCATCCATCCCCCACTTTAATACGAACTTCTGCTTTGAAAGGTCATAGACCTATGACTGTTCTCCATACACATATGTTCAATTTTCATACTTCACGTTGATGACCCATATGCTCCATTTTCATACTTCATGTTGATAACCCATATGTTACATTTTCATACTTCACGTTGATGACCCTCATTCAAAGAGTTTGTTCTCCTAGATCATACCTCCATAATTATTTCATTTAGTAAACTTGAATTATGTTCGCTTTAAGTTCCTTATTAAAGCATCAATCTTCTTTTCAGTTTTTACTGGTACTTGGCAGATTTTAATTATTTACTGGTATACTTGGCAGATAGCTAGATTAGTTAACAATGTACTTGACTCATTAACCATCAATATATCATATTGCATCCATTATCTATCTACCTCAAATAAAAGTGATTTGATGAGTGTCTTGTCAGTTTGTCCACCATTTTTTTGAGTCTCTAGATAGCAGCTTAGAGTACCAGAAGTTATGCCCTAAAGGACATGTGTGGGAGCCGTCATTAGGGTGAAAATAGTCGTAGGAATTGTTTCCCACAACAATGAGTTTACACCAAGGAGAATGAGCCCCTACGTGTTTACCCTATAAGACAAGTTAGGAAATACAATACAAATGAAGTCCCATGATGTATGCTATTTGCTAATGATTTGTGTTAATTGACAAATCTAGCAAGGGTGTCAACCAAAAGCTTGACTTATGGAGAAAAACTTTAGAAAGTAAGGGTTTTGGGATAAGTAGAAGTAAGAGAATGAAATTACAAATGAAGGTGTTACTCATTAAAGTCAGATGGCTAAAATGAAGAAGTGCTATCAAGTGACATGTGATAGAAGGATGCCTACCAAATTGAAAGTTAAAAAGTATATAGAACAACTACAAGACCTACAATGTTATATGGTGGTTGAATGTTGGGTCGTTAAAGATAAAATTCAAGTTCACTTAGATGGTTTGAACATGTTTTACAAATGCACTAATTCATTGGTGTTAAACAATAGTAAGTGAAAGTGTTGAAAAGAGATGGGCAAATCTAAAATGACATGGAAGAAAGTCTCGAAAGACCTATAAATGCATGGTGTTAATGCAGACTTAGCTAACGATTAGGCATAATAGAAGAAAAAGATCTATAGAGGTGATAAGCTACTAGTTGAGAATAAATTTTAGACTTGTTAGATAACTTCTAATATTATTATTATTATCATTATATATAAATAAACAGCCTCTTAGGGAACTTCCACAAAAATAAAGTATTGCATGTACCCAACATCCCAAAACAGGGGTAACCCAATACTGTCCTCCGGTTGTACAGAAAGAAGTCTGAAATAGCAAATCACCCAAGAAATTTACTGCTCCAACCGTTTCGTGCAGCAATCTTGATTGCCAGCATGTCCATTCTTGTCTAAGCATATTTGCTCTATCATCATCTCATGAAACATTTCTCATTTAGTCATTACCTACTGATGGCTAACAACTTGCTATTGTTGACGTGTCATTGTTGTTGTTAGTATTATTTTATCTACTACCATTCTACCACTAAACAATTGTTTTTAATTTTATGGGAGAAGAGAGAGGGCAAGAAAAGTTTGACCCAAGAAATTGGATGCCTCTTTGGTTTTTATCATATTCAATAATCGGATCCCAATACTAACCTTATTTACCCCAACCACCTACTGCTAGTTCCTCAACTCGCAGTAAGCGTTATGCATCTTTTCTCTAGTATGCATTTCTGTTATACTAGTCACGTTTAAGAAATTCTCTTCTTTATCTTCTTTTTTTTTTTGAGTGGGGTTGGGTGGGTTGAAGGTATTCCAAGGAGCCTTATTTTGAAAACTAAGACGGGTCAGCAGAATGGAGTTTGGATAAACAATACAATTTAATAAGAAAAAACTTGAACATTGGACCATAATACATGGCTGCATGCATTTGGGTTTTCATCCTGAAATATCCCCTTGTTATTCTTTGTCTGAAGTCAGGTTGTATGTTTCAATATTCAATAACTAGTATAGAATTGAGAAGCAACATAGACAATGCCTACAGAAATAACGTGTGATGAAGATAGCACACTTAGATATATTCATTAGAGCATGTTCGCCATATCTCTCTTGTTTTGCTTTAATATTAAGCATGAAGGCAACAGCCACAACTAATGAGTCAATTCATACCTTGGTGATTGGTACATGAAAGTAGAGTAAAAGGAGCAAAACAGACTTCAGTGACATACCTTAAAGACAGTACCATTCACTTTGTAAAGGTTTTGTGCGCTATCACTCCCAAGTCCATTCAACTGACAAACACAGAAAAAGAAATCAAATACCAGAATTGCAGCCATCAGATTAATAAGAGGCTGCAAAAGATATTACCTGCCTTGTCTATTTACGTCCTTTCTTATAAGTAGATAATAAAGACAATTCTGAATATATTTACTTTGACAGCATGAAGTCGGTGATTGAAAGATACAACAAAACAAAGGAGGAGAATCATCAATTGTCAACTCCAACTTCTGAGGTTAGGGTAAGTTTCACTGGTTAATATGCAGTCAACTAGTCAAAGAAAAATATGCATAACTAAGGTTTCTATCATAATCACTTCATGTCGTTGGACTTAATATAGGAAATACCAACGGACTTGTTGAGTAATTGAGGCATAGAATTAACAACCTAAAATCTCAGGTTCAAGGCCTTCTATAACGCATAATATGCGCATATCTACTCTACCATGGTGAGCTGATTTCTGAACATCTGTAAGGTAGGCTGCAGCAAGCTTTTCGGTGAGATAGTCAAGGTGCGAACAAATTGATCCAGACACCACTATAATACGTAAAAATTCTGTTCAAAGTTAACAGAATAATTAAATGGTAGAGAATATTTTTAGTGATTATACTATAGATGAAAGTTAAGAGGATCATTAAGAATTATATGGAAAATATTCTTAGTGATTATATGATAAATATAGGAAACCATAGAAACAATAAACTTCCCTCATACAAGCAGCCCTCTTGATATCATCTACCAGTGCCAACAAGAATTTCTTTTCATCTTCTCTCCTACTTATTGGGCGTATCAGGCTTCTAGGAAATTTGTAGAAACCTAAGTGAATATATCTTTGGTGATTTTATTACTCATCTCTTTCTGATTGATCATTCTAGGAAGTACCATTCTTACTTCCAGCGATCATTTAGGCAGCACTGTGCTTTTTCAGGAGCCACAACTTTTTCCAGAAAACATTTGAGGCACCACACTGATGTATTTCAGGCAACCATCTATTCCGGTCACTTATCTCTGGCTTTTCCAGCAATTGCCCTGATAATTTTTCTTGTCACTTTTTCAACAGTAAATTCAAGCTTACACGATATCCTAGAGATTTGTGTCACCATATCACTTCTCCCTAAATTAGAAAAAACATTTCCCTATGGGCTGTAAGGACACTTCTTTGGCTACATCGACAACAGTCTCTGAGAAAGAATAAGACCTTTTTACGGCGAATGTCACTATTCCAGCAACTCATTTCAGATGAGTGGCAATTATTCTGGTGAGTTCTAGTACAGTGCAAGGTGGCATGTAATCCTAACATTGTTTTTGATAAGTAGAATTTGTTCATAGAAACAGCAACAATCAAGTATTAAACCTGTAACAGAAGTGTTATCAAGATAATTTTTACTGAGAATTATTCTAAAGGTTTATACTATAGTCTAGAGAACTATTAATTACTATCTCAAAATTGAAATCCTTAATGATTATGGTTCTTTAGTCCATAGAAACTCCCAAGAGTCTAGTGTTTTTCTAACAATAAAAGCTTAGTTAGAGTTCCTTACTATTTCCTCTTTCTACAACATACATGGATTATGGTGTACTTTTGTGTATACGACTTTGTGAAAAGGATTTAAAAGATATTATCACCTATGATTAAGGGGAATAGAATTTCGGAAACAGCCGTTCTACCTCTGGGCACTGAGGTAGAGGTCAGGGTTGTGTACACTCTACCCTCCCCAGATCCCACTTCGTGGGACTACATTGGGTATACTGTTGTTGTTATGGGAATGTCGGTGGTGAGTTCTAGTACAGTGCAAGGTGGCATGTAATCCTAACATTGTTTTTGATAAGTAGAATTTATTCATAGAAACAGCAGCAATCAAGTATTAAACCTGTAACAGAAGTGTTATCAAGATAATTTTTACTGAGAATTATTCTAAAGGTTTATACTATAGTCTAGAGAACTATTAATTACTATCTCAAAATTGAAATCCTTAATGATTATGGTTCTTTAGTCCATAGAAACTCCTAAGAGTCTAGTGTTTTTCTAACAATAAAAGCTTAGTTAGAGTTCCTTACTATTTCCTCTTTCTACAACATACATGGATTATGGTGTACTTTTGTGTATACAACTTTGTGAAAAGGATTTAAAAGATATTATCACCTATGATTAAGGGGAATAGAATTTCGGAAACAGCCGTTCTACCTCTGGGCACTGAGGTAGAGGTCAGGGTTGTGTACACTCTACCCTCCCCAGATCCCACTTTGTGGGACTACATTGGGTATACTGTTGTTGTTATTGGAATGTCGGTGGTGAGTTCTAGTACAGTGCAAGGTGGCATGTAATCCTAACATTGTTTTTGACAAGTAGAATTTATTCATAGAAACAGCAGCAATCAAGTATTAAACCTGTAACAGAAGTGTTGTCAAGATAATTTTTACTGAGAATTATTCTAAAGGTTTATACTATAGTCTAGAGAACTATTAATTACTATGTCAAAATTGAAATCCTCAATGATTATGGTTCTTTAGTCCAGTCCATAGAAACTCCTAAGAGTCTAGTGTTTTTCTAACAATAAAAGCTTAGTTAGAGTTCCTTACTATTTCCTCTTTCTACAACATGCATGGATTATGGTGTACTTTTGTGCATACAACTTTGTGAAAAGGATTTAAAAGATATTAGCACCTATGATTAAGGGGAATAGAATTTCGTAAACAGCCGTTCTACCTCTGGGCTTTGAGGTAGAGGTCAGGGTTGTGTACACTCTACCCTCTCCAGATCCCACTTCGTGGGACTACATTGGGTATGCTGTTGTTGTTGCTGAAATGTCGGTCATAGGGTGTAGAATCTTATAATAAGAGGGCTAGTGACTAGTCAAGTCAAAAACTTAGTTTGATCAACATGACTGCAAGTTGACTGGTTATATGGGTAGCCGAATGGTAATAAAATATTAACTATAAAGGAAAACAACAAAAACGCTAGAAAGAGTCAAAATGACTATGATAATATATCTGTGAATTTACACTATTCATATTTGATTAATTCTATTTAGATACCATGTGAGTCCTCCAGTTTTACCACTTCTAAGTTTCTATGTGATCTGGTTAGATTGCATGAGCCTGGTCCTAAGTTTGTAGTATTCTACCACTCAGATTGCTATTTTGACAGTTTAGGAAAAGAATAAAATGCACATTAAAGTATGTTGCTTTTGTTCTCACCAGAAAAGTGGAAAGAGAAAAATGAATTCTCCTCCCTTGATAAATCAGATAACTTATCCACCTTCACTTCCTTGGCTTGAATTTGGTACAACAATTCCTCATTGCCCTGCCTTTCTGCCATACTCAACACTTGTCTGTCCAAATGGTCGGTCTAGCCATATGTTGGGTCAAAACTGAAAATAGAAGAAGTGAGGGAATGATCTTAATAAAATTCAGAATGAAGTTCATTAAAGGTTTCATATTATCACCAACTCTACAGGAAAGGTCAAACTGTGTTTCCAAGGGAAATAGAATTAGGAGACGGAAGCAGGGTAACAGGGACAAAAGCGAAGAGACGAAACAGAATCCTGCAAGAAGCAAAAGATTCTCATAGTTAACAGTTAGCTGTACAGCTGAAGATGCTGGAATGGAGGCTAAAGTTTGAAAACTAATAGTTAAGATGGAAGGAAGATGCTTTATGAGAAAATAGAAACATTCATCCAAACTGGTGTCCTATAAACCATGGGTAATCCAATACATTGACAGAGAACAGGAGCTAAGTATTCCATTATTACTGATCTGGCATGAAATGCTACCCATTGAAAATGTACCAAAACTTCACCTTTTCAAGATTTAACTGGAGAGAGGTCACATAAAAGAATAGATCAGGGACTATGGCTTTAATATGTCTAGCAATCACAGCATAACTCAGGATAGAGCTGTCTTATTGTTCACACTTCACAATTACTTTGAAGCATTTTGTATCATATCAGCAAAAACATCTTCAGCTAAACAATTTTCATATAACCCCTACAGTCTGCATATTAACGCGAAAAAAGATTCTACACAGACACAGCCTGATTTCCTGCAAGAGCAATAAAAGAAAGAGTTTTTATGCTCTTGAAAGGGGTACATGATTGGAAAAACAAAACCATGTGCTACCTTTTTACTGACGATCACCATTATCAACTTCAAGGATTTAGTAGTCTGCCTAATCCTGCTGTACATGAAAATTTGGCCATCTTTTAAATTACCTTTACAGTGTAAAGGTTCTATTGTGGGAAAAGTTCTAGTAAGACAGGGACTTCAAGGGCTGCTTATCCCCCCGCCCCCTTCTAACTAGTGTCAAAATCTTAAACAAAATATTCTGAATCTTAATCATTTGAGTCATGCCAATTCAACAAGGAGATTTAATTTGTGGTAGAGGTAGTAATGATTTCTTTACGGTGAAGCCCATTTCTTGAAAATCGTCAGCTAGGGCACACTATCTCTTGTCAAATGTCTACCAAGATGACAGCTGGTGTTAACCTACACCTAGATCATTCCTATGTTCACATATAAGTTCAGGTACAGCAAGGAGCTTTTGGATATTGTATTGAAGATAATTCCTGGTAGATTGATCATGGAAGCAGCACTTGACTCCTTTTAATAATAAGACTGGATAGACCACCCTAATTTAAGACATAACTAAGAATTCTGCTCGGGGGTTAATACTGCCATCATGACGTATTGCACTCATGTTCATAGCACGTTCTTCCAATGGTACACAAATCCAGGAACAGAAAATCTCGTCTAGAGCTGCTTTACAATCTTCAAGCGGGGTAACTATGACGCAACTGTAATTACTTTTTTTTGTACAACTGTAATTACTCATTTACAGAACATCAAATTTAATTACTCCTTACGGTACCAGACATCATAGTTTATGACCATCAGCTTCAAGGCCTCCAAAACAACAATAGCTTACAATTTTATCCCTGATAGCATATTGTCGAACAAAATTGTTAATGGTAGGAAGCAACAAATATAAAAACGACGCCTTGTGGCAATCTCAAGGAAGTAACTCTAAATTAAAGTTACACAATCTTAAGGGTACATATGGATCTAATTCCCGGACTACAAGGAGGGAGACGGCTAAGTAGAACCCATTACATCTAGGCTTGGTTTCCTATTGATTTCACAGCTAGTTTTATCAAAGCATGCAGAAATACCCATTAGTTTCTCCTATGATAATCCAAAACCATGTATTAAAATATAATTTCCTGTTAGCAGTTTTGGCAAAGGGAAGCGGCAATGCTGAGGCAACAACTACAGAACTTGCAAGAGAATCACCGGTAAACTCTCTTGTCCTATGTTAGATATATTTCTTACTTCCACAAATAACTTATTCAATGACCTATAGCACAAACACAGGGACTCTTGTCTCCATTGTAGTTTTTAAGACATTTAAGTAAAAATTACTCCCTTCATTCACTTTTACTTGTCACATTTGGAATTAGCACACCCAATAAGAAAACAATAATTGACATGGCTATTTTACCACACTACCCTATTAATTGATGTTTAGTATTAAGTCTTGAAAAATGATTCGGGAATATGTAATCAATGCTAAGGGGAAGACATGGAAAAAATTTATTGTCTTTTCTTGATAAGTTAAAGGTGAAGAGTAAAAGTAGGTTTGGGGGTTTCACATGAACCCCTATTAATTGATATTTAGTATTAGGTCTTGGAAATGGTGTTATCTACTTTAATGTTGAGGGACTAGGAATTAGAGATTTTTGAATGTTCATACAACTCTACCAGGAAAGTTGGTTTGGGGTTTCACATGGAACTCAACCATTGTGGGCACCGACAAGTATGTTATTAAATGGGATAATGAGGACCAATCATATTGAGCATCTCTTTAGAGGATATTGGGAAAATGTGGAGAGATCCTATCTAAGTGACAATTTATATATATATTTTTGAAAACTACCCATCAAAGCGACAAATTTAAAAAGGGAGAGGGGTTTTGTTGTGTGTGGGAAGGGAAGGGAGGGGGTTGGGTTGAAACTAGAATCAATGTCTTGAAATAGAGAGGGTAGAGTCGTTGATTGTGTTAAGTTTTCTGATCATTTTTAATACTTTCAACCAACAGATATTAACAGTTGTCGACAATTTTTTTATTTTCTGAAATGGTAACATATTAATTGTCCACAATTATAGAGAATGGGGGAGAATTTTATAGGACCCATTGCTTGGATCACCATACATGCAAAGAAAATACAGAAATACTCCCAATTCACATTATTTCGTAGTTATTACTGCTCGTTTCTGTATTTTCTTTTTTCAAACTACTTGGAAATGCTTTGTTTTAAGCCGAGGGTCTATCGAAAATAGTTTCTCTAGCTCTAATGAGGTAGGAGTAAGGTCTGGCTACACTCTACCCTCACATGTGGGATTACATTGGGCATGTTGTTGTTTTTGTTGTTCTTTCTTTAGGTAGGAATTTTCCCATAACATTAGTATACGTTGATTTCATCAACAAAGTTACTAGGCAAAATAAAATATCTCCTCCATTGCACTACTTAAAATATTTAACTGTTGTGATCTTTTGGATTGACGGTGTTATTTCTTTTTATTTTTTGGGGGTTGGGGGGAATAAAGGTAATTATTGAGGGTTTTACTTTTCTGTCTTTAAATGGATGGAGTAAGGAAATAGAGAAATGTGTATTCATTGACACTAATTCCCTTGATAGCTATTTTGTTCATAATCATGAGCTTTCTTTTGACACTACAGAAGTTCCGTTAAAACATGTCCTGTTTTTCTTCGTTTCACTCACTTTTTGACAGAACATTTTTGTTAACGAACTTAACTCTCCTTTCTCTGCTTCTCCCTTCCTATCCCTCAAAACCCTTGAAGAACAAAACAAATTGAATGTACCACCTCTTCTCTCCTCTCATTTCTATCTGTCTTTCAATTCTATAGCTCTATCAGTACCCAACACCCACCCCTCAGTTTTCTGTTTCTATGTTCAGTGGGCAGTAGAAAGAGAGAAGGACAGTTCTAGTAGAAATACAAAAGGTGTCTCATCAAGGATGCCGTTTGGAATGTTCCTTCCATATCTTCAACAGTATAGGCATCCTAAGCCAACCACAAAAAATTGCATGAAACTAAGAACTAAACTATCACCACCTTGCTGGAAAAAAGCAAGTGACACTAGATAGCTTGTAGCATCAGTTCACAAAATAGAATATGACAGAGATATCTTCTCTAGGTTATCCTTAAAAAGATTGTATCTGTAAGTGCTGACAGAAAGGATATTCAGATTATTTCAAGCTACTGGTTTTACAATCAAAAGGAAGAGGCACTCAGGACCATGGTTGTAACCCTACAGATCAGGGTTTTGAAGGATCAAACAACATTCAGTCTCTCTTATGAATTAAAGTATTAGCATGGACTTCTAGGGTGCGTCTGGTATGGAGGAAAACATTTTCCTGGAGAACAAGTGGTTTCTTGTTTATTTTTTTGTATTCGGTATGCAAGTAAAAATTTA
Source organism: Solanum piurae (assembly GCA_029582685.1). Taxonomy (NCBI): domain Eukaryota; kingdom Viridiplantae; phylum Streptophyta; class Magnoliopsida; order Solanales; family Solanaceae; genus Solanum; species Solanum piurae. The sequence continues at coordinate 16,359 of JAJOOO010000872.1, forward strand.
TAATCCTAAAAGTATTTCTATATATATCTAAGACAAAACTATGACTCAATGAGGGTGAGGGTGGGGTGAGTGGTTGTGAGGGTTGGGAGGAGACAATGTGATTTGTTTTCCCTACTTTCATTAGGAAAGTCATTTTTCATATTTTTTTTTATGACAAGGGAAACCCGCAGCCGCTACCATTTGGGTGCGCATAGAGTAAAACCCCCGCTCCTATGCAAAGCTCGCAAACCACATAGGAGAGGTAACGCGCACTAAGCAAGCCCGGTGCGACAAGCTCGACCCAGAAGGCAAACCCCTTGTTTTCGCTGGCAAGGGGTTTTGAACTTGAGACCTCCAACATGGAAGTCCCAAGCCCAAACTACTGGGCCATCCCGAAGGGTCATTTTCCATATTTTCAAGGAGCTTGTTTTCCTAAAGAAAATATTTCTCAAAATTTTTGGTCAACTGAACTGTGCAGTGAATCTTGCAATTTACTGGAGGATTCTGTAAAGCTGTCTTCACTATATAATCCCAGGAAGCAACTCAATGTTGGAGAGTGAAAATCCAATGATAAGCACACCTCAAATGGTGTTATAGATTTCTTCCAGAGCCCCATCAAGCTGTTTAACATCAAACACCCCCACCCCTCAAGAAACGAGAAGTCACAGTTGTTAAAAACAGGATGTATAAGTCACATACAGTCAAATGTCAATTTCTCTGTTGGAATCACATGTTTCTTAACAGTTTATTTCTGCAATATAGACAAATGATGGGTGAAGAGCTTTCTGGTCTGAGCGTCAAAGATTTGCAGAACTTGGAGAACCAACTGGAAACGAGTCTCCGTGGCGTTCGTGTAAGAAAGGTATGAAATTTCCAGATCCAACAAATGTTCACTATATTAATTAAATAAAAACTAACTCTACCCCCACATGTCTACAGGACGAAATTCTGATTGATGAGATACAAGAACTAAACCGAAAGGTCAATCAATATAAAATGCAGAGACTCTTGTCAATTTATTCTAAAAAGGATAACTTCTCAAGATACTAAATTAATATTTTTCCTTGCAGGGAAACCTCATTCATCAGGAAAACATGGACCTATATAAGAAGGTAAACCTAATTCATCAAGAAAATATGGAATTGTGTAAGAAGGTATCAATGTACATCACTAAAAGCTTTCACATGCTTCAAGATCAATTATTTCCTTTTGTTTTCTTATACCAAGTGAAAGAGGGAATCATGCTGCTTAGAACTCTGGCAAATTGTTTCTACATTGTGTTAAACTACAGGTTTATGGAAATAGAGATGCAAATGGAGTGAGCAGAAGTCCCCTTGTTGCAAACAGTTTAAGCATCAATGAGGACCTTCATGCTCCTGTTCATCTCCAGCTTAGCCAGCCACAGCAACAGAACTATGAGACATCGGGAACTACCGAATTGGGGTAATTTCTTGTTCATATGCTTCATTTGGAAGCACAATGGTAATTCACTAACCTGATCATTGACTATCGTCTTACTGGAAAATGCTGCAGGCTACAACTGCATTCGCAGTGAAAACCAGACTCGTAAGAGTTTTTAGTTCTCATGTTGAAGAAGCAGCTGTGCTTACAGAGCTATGTTTTAATTTTTAATGGTAGTAATGATATAGAACCCAGAGATGTCAGGAAAAAGTTTTCAGTTCATATGGTTTATGACATCAAGTTTGACAAGTGTGAGGTAATCCTTAGCACAACTACTTAAAGTAAGATAACAACAAATAAAGGAATACATTGGCACAGTATCTCTACATATCTTTATCTTTCTTGCCACTTCATGCTTATGATGGGTATGCCTATATACTAGGATTGTACTTGATGACGTTTTCAAATAGCTATAAATAGTTGACTACATAAAACAGGGGTGGGAGCAAAGAAATGCAAGCAGAAAAAGGATATACATAACTGTAACTCCTCAAAGAAATTCCTTGAGAAACACACCACAAGCAAACAGTACAAAGCAGAGCTAAGAAACTTAATAAAGTAAGCCATACCGCATTGTTGCATCAATATGCTTTGCGTGCAGTAGCCTTTAGCAAGGGACAGATTAAATTCATTTCACACCAGTGTCGAACTTCAAATTCAAGTGCTAAACAAAAAAGATACAAGAAGAATTTATATTAGTAATGCTCTTCCCAGAAATTTTAGAATGGATAATCAAATAATATATGAAGCAACAACAACAACAATATACCTAACAATATACCTAGTGCAATCCCACAGGTGAGGTTCGGGTCGGTAGACTGTACGCAAACGTTATCGGCTGTTTCCATAAGACACTCGCGCTCAAGTAACAGATAATATATGGAGCATGCTCCACAAACATTCTTTTCTGCTGAAAACAGTAAGTGCTTCTTAAACAAGCTATTTCTGGATCACAAGGATTCCAATGGTAAACCTACACGAATGACATGCACTATCAACAACCAAATTTTCTATACTACAGAAGACAGTCTCATCAAATGACCTATTTGTACAGCAATGGATTGCATACCAAATTAACATGGAAGAAACATGTTTAGGTCATGATGTGTGTGAGCATAAAGTCCATCGTAGGCAAAACTTCGTATTACTTTGGAGAGTACACATAAACAGAACATAGTCATCTAAAATGAGTAGAGTCTTCACCATGAAAGATTATTCATCTTCTATCAGGAGATAGTTTACAAGAACGTAAAGAAGGAATAACTGTTGCCATTGACAAAAAAAGTGAATGAAGGACTATTAGGTAGTGAATAGGACTAGGACATTAAAAAGGCAAAAACTCCATGGAAGTTATCAAACTTTAGTGTGTTAGGTACTATGTATTGACAAGGTAAATGGAATTAAAACTAGAAATTTGAATCTGTTTGAACAACAAAACTGCAAGCATGCTATGTTATACTACAAAAGAATATGATACCATTAATTTGGGAATTCTGGAAAACTGTAAAAGAGAAGATTTGTTTTAGATTTTAGTGGAATAATCAGAGCACGATAGAGCATCTTTTACAATGCCAATACCTAAACCGGTTGGAACATTTATTACAACCAAAGCTCAATAACGGCAGCAGCAGCAATTTCAAACAGTGAGAATACAAGACATAATATAACAATGTCATTTGGTCAAGATTCTCAGTTCAAGACAAATAGACACAGAAGAGGGGGAGATTTGGTTCCATTTTGACTAGCACCTGGATAACAACGAAGATGATTCTCACATCTCCATGTGGTGCAGTAAGGTTCTTAAAGTTGCATGAACGAACAAATTCTGAGGAAACTGGCCTGACTAGACAGAAAAAATGGATCATCTAGAGTTACTCCAGTAGTATGTCAGCTAAATAACAATTTTCCTCAACGTAGTAACAAGATCAAAAAATTTCCAAACAAGCTGGACAAGGATAGCCTCTTCCACACAGCAAAGATCTATAACACCACATTTGAGTGAGATGACATTGTACTCTCTGAAACACCAAATTGTCTTTTAGCAACATAATGTGTCCAATCTAAGTAAATAAAACTACAGAAAGGTAAATATGCTAGTAGGCATTGTTACAACCATAGCATTAATAAGTTACCCTATTGATGGGACAGGCATGGAAATAGTGTACTTAACTTATCTCTAAACATCATTCGCACTGCCTAAAGTTCCAGTTTGAGGTGTCCTTGCAATATAGTATGAGGTTATTCCAAGCTTTCTTTCCCCATTTTTTTAAAATTTCACAAACTTTTTTGAACTTTATAAATGGTTTAACCTTCTACAACCATTCCAAAAATGTGACATTGCTTTAAGGTAGGTGAACCATAAACCTTTAGACGCCTACAATACCCAAAATCTCGATGACTCTTGGAGTGTCCCAGATCACACACTCTTTGTTCAAGAGTTTATGGAAGTATGTCTGCCATCTACACCTAATAAGAGTCCCATCCACCAAAACCGTGCCATCCTCATCTTTGATGCACTTCAATTGCTCCAAGTCACAAGTCTTCTCCTCTCTCACCTTGGCTGTCATGTACTTGTCCCTGCCTATGTCCCCAAGTTCTTCATACAGACGTCCAAAACCCCTGCAGTCTTTGCTGCCTTAACTGCTAATTTCGCCTCCTTCCTCACCTTCTTATACTCCTCCTTGTTCATCCTCTTCTCCTCGTTGTCTTTTCTTTCTACTATCTTCACATATGTTGCTTTCTTGGCGTCCACTTTTCCTTGGACCTCTTCATTCCACCTCCAATCCTCTTTTGTGTCCACTGGAGTAACCCTTCAAGATCTCTAGCACCGCTCTAGCTGCTCCCTTAATATAAGTCGCAGTCATCGACCACATGCTACTCGCGTCCCCACTGCTCCTCCAGGTCCCCATTGCTATCAACTTCTCCACAACTCCTAAGTATTATCCCAAGTCAAGGCACCCCACTTGATCTGCCTTGATCTTTGTGTGACCATACACGACACTTTTCTCCTCCTCCTCGTTATTTTGATTCATAATCATCTTATTTTGCTTATAAGTCACATTCACAGTTAAGTCTTGTGAATCTATTGTATAAACAATATGGTAACAAGTCAACTTTCTTGCATTAACAAGACTAACTATAACCGAATTATATCAGTAACAGAAGTATTAAATTTGTTTCTTTTATCCCTCTGAACCTAAAACTTCCTCTGACACATTAACAAAAGGGCCCTCTAAACCTATACTTACTCTGTCACATTTACCCAAGGGGATACTATTACTTCTTGGGGAGTCAGAGGTTTTTCTTTTACGACAAACTTATATAAAAAACTACTAAATATTTTGAACTATTAACTTTTGTGACCAACCAAACTTGTTTTGCAGTTTTCAACTATGTAAAATTTATGTCAAATTCTTGATGAATCTATGTCTAAATCCACACTGAAAATTAGGTATTTTGACCCTCATACTATAAAGCAGAGGAAGTGTTATGCAATATATAAGATCACTTGGAACTTCTATGATGCACTTTACTAGGATGTGATTAAATGAATGCACTAAAGCTTTCCATCACATCCAGAACTATCTGTGGAATGGAAACTGGACTAGCTCAACTAGGACCAACTGATCCGTCATTTACCAAAATGCTAACATAGCTCACTAGCCACCAAATCTATGAGGTAGAAATCCATTTCAAAATGAGACTAGGTTTTACAATAGGAAAATATGACACTTCAACATAATTAAGAATGTCCAAAGGAAAATGAGTAAACAACACATCAACATAAAGCTCCAATCCTGAAAGAAATGCAGAAAGAATATCATTCAATACCCATGTGTAGCTTTACAGTTCACACCATGGAAAGATTATAAGAACTAAAAAACAAATTGCATTTAGTCCCAGGTAATTTCATAGAAGGGGAACCAACCATACAATAAGGATCTCACTTAATCGTTCACTCATTCTATGGTTATTTTTATCAAGGTAAGTTGTTCTATGTTATTTTCCTTGCCCACTAGGCTAATTTCACACTTCATGTTTATCTTCAAACTTAAAGCTACCTAGACAATGATGTGTCTAACAAGTAGTGGAGTTGATGTGCCTCAGGATCAAAACATACAATAGTATTGTCTGCAAATAAAAGATGAAACATCTCTACGGCTGTCCCACCTTCCGTGCAACAGTCAAGAGACTAGGATCTCAGATAACCCCAGATCACACCCTTTTTAGTTTTGATGACCACTTTGATAACAGTAATCACAGCATGGAAATAAACAGTCACCTTGTCATAGACCTCTTGAGCTTCTGGGTATAACAAAGTAAATCCACCCACTATCTTTATCTAGCTATAGAAAGTCCAGGGTTGTATGTTTTTATTGATCTACCTTGGGTAGTCCTCCCTACTTTTTTATCTGACTACCAACTCCATGGGGATCAAGTATCGAATATGTCTTCTTTCAACAAAAGCAGAAGTGGTGACATTGTAAAATATGATGTCTTCTTTTCGTGAAAGCACTTTGAGAAGTTGACAGTCTTGAATATAAGACCTTAAGTGTAACCAAAATCACCTTCAATATTAGTGTGATTATAGTGGTGTTAAAGCTTCTATCAAATGTATAGGGGAGTGAAAATCTTTAGCAAACTCATGACATCTTCTTTTACTTGTAACAGCATTACAGAAGACAAGAAACATTCTTTTCTAGGTTTGGAGCTTTATCTCCCACACAAATGGTAAGCCCCCAAACTTCCTACAGTAAGAACTCCCTCTCCAACCGACTAGCAATTGCTAACAAATGGGAAAAATTATATTGCAGTCATCCTTTTTCAACCACAATATCCTTGAATTTTATCTCCATATTATGCTTGGGTGACTGTCATGTTAGCTAATTTCCCTTTTACCTCATCCTTTCTAATTATTCCCATTAAGTAAATCTCTCTCTCTCCAAATTCATTCATCAGTTACCTTGTTCCAATCCATCTTCTTAATTAATCTGTTCGCCACTCCAACTTCTTGGCCGGAGAAAAATACATGCCCTTTAGTTATGGTACTCCCTCCAACAATCCAACACTACCACCCCCGATGGTTAGGAGACGGAACTCCTTATTCTGCCAAAATTTACAAATCAGTATATGGCTCAATATTAGCAGAGATTGAGCGATTTGGACAAACATTAGGAACATCCCCTCCCTAAACTCCAATTTCGACCCTTACTTGCCGACCCATTAACCTCACTCGACTAAACTCTCCACACTATCAGAAATTACAACTATTGAGGAATCTCTTCCTCACATCTTAGCATATCATTTCACTTCTCCTTCATCTGTTACTTTTCACACACTTTTGATAACTGAATCTGGTATTTTTTTCATTTTATTTGCTTGCAAGCACACTAGTCATACATTTCACTCCTTTAACCCCATCTTGACAATGGCCCATAGGCTCTAGGTGTTCACTCCACTCACCCCACTCTAGTTATCTCTTCCTTCTCCTATCTGCCACTCCCTATGCATCCCATATGGGACATAGTTTCTATATAATTAGCATATAAAAACTTAATACTCTATTGGGACATAGTTTCTATTTAATTAGCATATAAAAACTTAATACTCTATTGGGTCATAGCTTAAATCGCATTCTAAAATTTCTTACTCTTCTAAACTTCTTTGTTGTTGCCATCCTCAATCCTCTCATATGCACCTCACTAGACTCTTCTGTTATAATTGTCTCATATCAAATAAGAGTTAAATGTTATCTTCTTAAATGTAAAAAAACTCAAGATTCTTCCTTGCCAACTTGGTCATTGGTTTTCTTCAAACCATCACCAAGATTTGCATTGGCCCTCTTCAGAATCCCACAACTCTCCAAACTCCTTTCGATTTATCCCACCTCCATAATGCTACTAATTGGACCACAAGTTCCAGGTAACCATATCCCATCTATTTGTCTCATCAACAATACCACATATAAGAGACTTGGCCTTGTCTTCATTTCTGCCACTATGAATGTAATAGTAAACATAAGATCCTACCATTGAAAATATGCTTTTCCCTCATGTAAATCAAAGTGTTATCAAACTTTCTTAAGAGACCAGCCTTTCCCAGAGAATAGTGGCTAATCCATTAGCCATCATCACCAGTCAGTTTGTAAACTTTCTAAAATCTCCTTTCTTTTATCTCAACTTCTTAATATATTTACTAGTCTCTCCCTAGTTTAAGATCATCAAGACACAATATTAAAGAGTTATGGTCAATTGATGTTTGCACAGTTGTATTAGAAAGAAAACAGATGTTGAATTGAGTAGATAATATGTGATGTTTGTTATGAATTTGAATAAGGCCTTCAAATATCTGTTTGGGGAATATATAATTAACTATACTATGATTGAACCCCTTATTACTTCTTTTACTTATTAAAAAAAAAAGCAACTTGATAAATCTTTCCTGGTAAATTTACTTGCCTATCAAAAAACCTATTGGGTATATCAGTTTCACCACCATCTACATAAGTTGACATTAGTTATCAACTTACATTCTTAATTGTTTTTTGAGTTACATCCCGAATCCTTCCCTTGCTTATCAAAAGTGACACTTCTTTTTTCGTTATAACAAATTGGAAATAATGTATCACCCTCTATATCTCACTTAATTGTTTATATACATCATACAACCATCAAAATATAATTTCTACAATGTCAATGGCAACTGGCATATGGTCTATATGAGAATCAGTAATCACTGTCTCTTATACTAGTATGCTTGATAGGAAAATAATCAATGTCCCTATTCTTAAAAATATTAGGAAAAGGAACTAGCTTTTATGGTAAAACTTCATTTCAAGTTTGGTTCAAAATATACATAATGTTAGTTATAGTGGAACAAAATATTCTGAATTAGGACAGTACTTTCCAAGTTAATTTGAGAAGTAGACCATTAACTATTGCTGAAATTGTGTTAAATGTGGGAAGCACAAAATTGTGGTTTAAATATGTATTGTCTAACAAAATTTTGGTACACTAAATTCATTACACTTTATATTTGTCAATAGTATAAACATGTTTCCAAAAAGTATTAACACAACAAAAACAAAGTATTATTGAATCCTTGAAACTCACCAGTTGCATAAACAATTGAATTTTCTATTTGCCAACCATTATCTAATTTTATAAAAACAAAGAGTCTCAATAAATTATGGTTTATGGTTTTTAAAGAAGAGGAATATTTATATGTTCCAATAATTAATATTTTACAGGTTACTTTAAGCTATGTTTTACATTATTATTAATCCACAACCATTTCATTTGACCAACAGCCAAATCAAATTTCAAGTAAGACTTTATATTATTTTGACTTTAATGAGAAAAATTGTGCTTTTCTTAATGTTTCAAATTTTTACTAATTATTTTTAATAATATCTCAAGCAACAAATTATAAGAACATTCTGCCTTAACCTTCACAAAAGTAAACCTAGGTCAGTAACCAAAATAGGAGGCAACATCAGAAAGTATTTTGGTAGAAGCAGTTATTGTAATGTGACAACTTTCAAGCAGAAGATTGCTAGTGAGCTAAAGACAAATACAGGAAATATAAAATGATCACTTAAACTTTAAAATTCATAAAGCTGAGAGATATAAGCTTTCATGATTAATCCTTCTTGTTCCAAAAATAAAGCTTTGAGGAGCTATCACATGTGTGTACAGTGTCGTATCACAGTTCATACACTAACAAGTATTTTGAAATTACAGGTGAACAACAGTTTGAACATGTGCGTGGTGGATTCATAAATCACTGTCTTAATCCATTTGGCTACATCCACTCCCTCACACCTTCTTAAGTTCCACTTTTACAGATTTACATTGGAAACAAAATATTCAAGTCAAATATTTATCATCTTTCTTATTTCAATGATGTTCTTATTCAAATTTAAGATAAAAATATAAAGTAAAAATAACCAAAAAATAAATATATAGCAGCAAGAAGAGGTAAAATCAAAATACATTACTCATAAGCTAATCTTTCTCCTTTTCAGATAAACAAATGCGCCCACTCAGGCTTTGAATCAGTCTCCTTATCAAGTAAATTAAGTGAGGTCATTAGCAATTCTGTCTAGAATACCGATCTATATCTTAATATGCATTCGTCTTAAGTAATTAAATCTATAATAACAACACCCACCTAAATCCCTAACATGATTCTTCTATAAATCCTTCTTCTTCTTTTTTATGACAAGTAAAACTAGCAGCCGCTACCCTTTGGTGCGAACACGGTAAAACCCCCACTCCTATGCAATATCTTCCATAAATCCTACAGCTATTCAATTTCATTTATATGACTTTTCAGATCTTTCTACTCAAAATTTAGTCAAAAAAACACATTAAGCAGTTAAAGAGAATAGTGACATAAATTTTTTTGTATAGAAACAAGTTCACAGTAAGGAGGGGACAGCATCAACATACCCAGTGAAATCCTACAAGTCGGTTTGGGGAGGGTAGAATATACGCAGATCTAACAACTATCTCATGGAGGTAGAGAGGCAATTTCCGAAAGACTCTCAGCTCATGTGCAACAAATCCAGGTACAAATAAGACAGAAACAATGACAACAAAAATAGTATGATAATTGAAATATCAAAACAAGAACTACAATAATACTAGTACAACAATACTAGTAGGTAAAATAGTTTTTCTTTCCTAAGCAATATATAAGATCCAATACAGTGTACAACGATCATCCTTCAATCCTACAACTCTTTATTCTATCCCTCAATATGGACAATTCCCTAAACTTTAATCTTAAAAGCATATGACTAAACAAAAGGAATCATTTACGCAAGATGAATTTTCATTTCTCTTGGAAAAAAAATCCTCAATTTATGTTAGTACAATGCCTAAATACAAAAGAAGTAGATTAGGTAGCCAATCCATTTCACGCAGTAAATTGCTTGTAATATGATCACTAAACAATTTTAGAGGGACCAAGCTAGTTAACAATAATATATTCCAGAGAAATGTGTAACAGCTTACATGATGTTAAAAGATTTCAATTAGGTCGCCAAGTGGTATTTCAGTTCAACTTCTACTGTAGGCCATTAAACTGGTAAATCAATCATTTTCTTGCTGATCATGTATCTAGCTATCTGTATTTTACATGATGTTGCATAGATCACTTTAGATCAAAAATACAAAATGATAACAAAAGTAACAGGAGGTAATCATAACACAGTTCGCGGGAGAAGCCATAAGATGTACAGCAGCACTAAGATTATATCGCACAGGTAGAAAGCATATTTGACCTCTAATATACACAATTACATAAAGTAAATGCTATATGTATTCCGTCATACTATTCTATGAACTACGATGATGAATTGATGCTGAAAAAGAAAAATGCAAAAGAAACAAACAGAAGAAAAGTGTACATGCAATAACAAATCTGAAGCCAGCACAGATTTCACCGAGAAATATCGAAGTACTTTTGTTAACTGAAATACAGAAGCAAAATTATATGACAACAGTACTTCAAAGTGCAACATCAAAACCAAGACAAAATGCTTCCGAACTTGTAAAGAAAAAAACTCCAATAACTCGCAAGGAAAGCTTTGTGAACCAAAAAAATTGCAAAAAATAAGAAAATACGAAACTAATTGAAACGTATATTTAATTTTAGTATGAAGAAAACAGCATTACTCACCTGAAAAACGAAGCAACGCATTTCCACAATGCTGTGAGTGTAATTGCATACCACATCTATTATAAACTTGTGATCAGAAAAAAGTTCTGCAAAGGAATTGAAAAAGGCAAAACAAAAAATGATTCCGATCAGCAAGCTGCGATAAATTACTCGATAAAGAAAAGAATAAAAGGAAACGTATCGGAAAACGCAGTTAGTTTAGAAGCAAAGGTGGAAATTGAGTTTAGCTTTCAACAAAGATAAACATATGATATTAAATATTATTTTTTCTTCTTTCTCAGGAACCAAATAGAAAAAACTGTGAATTGAACCACCGCCACGAGAAGAAAGAACAAACATTGCGAGTTCATCCTGGAGTGATCGATCGAAAAGTTTATCGGACAATTCGAGGAGAAGATGAAGAGGGTGCAGTAAGAATTGAAAGGAGAGAATTCGATTTGTGTTCGCAGCAGAAACAGTAGGTTTCACAGAGACTAGAGAGAGGAAATGAATAGAGACGGAAATAACGATATATGCGTGAGCTGTGAAGGATAAAAAGGACGGGGAAATTGGGATGAAAAACCTGAAGCAGCGTGGGGCAGGGGGTTGAGAAATTAGGAGTGCCCCCACGAGATATGTTTTCGGTTCTTTTGATTCTCTGGGGACTACTGCTGTTTCCTGGTGGCGCCACAATGGTGATTATTTTATGGCGTTCTTATATGCTTTTCTGGGGACTTCTTGTTTTATTGTGACTATCAGGTGAGTAATTTTTAAAGCATTTTCTACCTGCAATCCCATGTATTCTCTCACCAATACAAAATATTTGCTTGTTAGAACTTTCTATTAATTAATTTAATTAAAATAATACTTTCTTCGTTCATTTTATTTGTCATTTTTTACTTTTCGAAAGTCAAATGGTATGGAGTTTGGCCAATATTTTAATACGTGTTTTTCATTATTATATTATATTAGTAATATAAGAGGAATGGTAACTTTTAATATTTTTTGTATAATTTTTGAATATTTTAATTTGAAAAATAAATTATTGAATTAATTTAGTTCAATATGTCTTCAAAGATTAGTTATATTGATCTTGTAAAGAGGAAGATAATACTCCCTTCATTTCAAATTAATTGAATTGTTGAGGTGTATCACACCCTTTAAAAAAAGAAGATTAAGACATAAATTAGACATAACTTTTCATTTTTACCCTTATTAATTATTCTCAAATTTATGATTAAAATAAGTAACTAAACATTAATTAATAATTAACTCCAATACTAACTAATTAAGGGTAAAATTGGAAGAACAATCTAAAAGTAGTCTTGAAAATTGAACAATTAAGTTAATTTGAAAAAAAAAAATGGCTCAACAATTCAATTAATTTGAAATGGAGGGAGTTAGTAAAAATGAATAGAGACAATATTTATTTGAAAATGATTTATAATTATGACTTTTAATATTAACGACAATTTTGTAACTATTTAAGTGTACTATGTAACAACTATATATATCCAGTGTAATTCGAAAATTGAGATCTCGAAAAAGTGGTGGCTATGTAATCTTACTCCTACTTTGTAATGAAAAATTGTTTTTGATAGACCTTAGCTAATTATTAAATATTGTAATTAATATGTATCTTTAATACCTAGAGATAAAAAAAAAATTACCTAGGGATAAATGATAGTGTTTATAAATATATATTTTTCAAATATTAACGTTTAGCTTTTGCTAATTAACTTTTATTTTAAACATTACATCAACAATTATATTGTAAAAAAAGGATTGTGAAAGTTTTTCAATGGCTTAGTAGTATTTTTGGTCTCTTTGTTATGGGGTAAATTTCTAATCATAGTCCTTGTGATATGACTAAATATAAAATGTATTATTTCAAAAAATAATCCAAATATAATAATTTTTTAAATAAATGGTCCAAAAACACACTTGTCAATTAGCTTACCAAAATTGGAAATTTTCAATAACTAAAGAACCAAAAACGTTGTCCCTTTTAAAATTGTCATATCTAATAGAAATGATTTTTTGTTTTTGTTTTAAGTTCTCTCTCCCTGATAACATAAAATTCCCAATTGTATTGATGGATCTCTCACATCTCTCTTTTTCTCAAGAAGCATATTGAGATCTCTCATAGTCAGTAGTTAAAAGATAACATTCACTTTCATTTGCACAAAGAAAAGAGTAATATAGCATTAGCTTTAATTGAACGAGTTTAAACTCAAATAATTAAAAAAAAAAACAATAGATCAAAGAATTATGGAACACGTCAACTTGGTCATCGAAGAAGATGGAAAGTAGCGAGAGACCGAGCAAACTTATTACTTACTGTCATGCTTTACGCTTTAGATTTCATAAACAAAATTTTATTTAGGTATTAAGAAAGGAGCACAATACTCAGCACCTAAGGTAGGATTCGGTACCTAATAAAAGTGGCCAAAAGAAAAAGAAAAAAAAAGGCTAAGGAGTAGAGAAAGAACGCATGCATGAAGATTTTGTCCATTAGAAATTCAAAAATCTTTAAAAGAATATATAAGACTAAGATTTGACATAATTGCAATGACACTATAGTTGTAGTATCATTCTTTTATTTTTGCTTATTGTCATCTCTTGAAGATGTCTGATATAAAACCTTTAAAAAGACACTTATTTTCACATATAAGAAGCTAGCCCTTAGCGAGAAAATACTATTGCCGAAGTTTCAATTATAAAATATCTTTGCTAAAATTAGTGACTACTTATTTATTTTTTATTTTTAAATTGGTAAGTTTGTATTCTTCAGCATTAAGGATATGTTGGCCACCACCAAAAAGTTAAATTACAGACTCTCTGTCGGATCTATAATTTGTTCAGTATCTTCTATACATAGTTGTTTACACCAAAAAAGTAAAGATACAATACAATTCCATTTGACTTTATGAATGGAGTTGGACCTATCTTCAAAACATCTAGCATTTCTCTCTCTCCATAATGACAACCGTATACATGAGGGAATCAATCTCCACCATCTCTTTTGGCTCTTACTTCCCCCTCTTCTAATCCAACAGCTAAGAAGGTCTAATGTATGCTCAGGCATGGCCCACTATAGCCGGTAAAGTTGAGAAACAAATTCCACAATTGAGCAATGTACTTGCAATGCAAAAAAGGTGCTTGTTTGTCTCCTTGATCACCATACACAGAAAATACCTAGGAACCATTGTCTTCTCTTCCTCTGTAGCACTTCTTGGGTTAGGCAGGCCCTTTTGATAACCAACCAAGTGCAGTAACTTTGGTAGGAATGTTGCTTTTCCAGAAATAATTCCACTTGCATTGAGTATTTGTATTAGTCATCTGGAGACCTCTTGTGTAGGCACTCTTTACAGAAAATATCTCATTACCATTGTGTTTTCAAAGAGGTGTATAACCTCTGTACTGCTAATAGAAACTTGCCCTATTTTTTCCAGTAACTACCCTCTCTATCTCCCAATCATTTTAGCGCCTCCTAAAAGAGATATCCCACCCCTATATGGACCAACACTCCTGAATTGTCACCTCACGATTTACACAAATAAGAAATAGGTCAGGAAAAACCTATTTTAAAGGAGTTTGATCAATCCACCTATCTCTCTAAAAAAAATTGTCTTTGCTCCATTGCCAACCTTGAGGCAAATATCGTCTTCCGTTAATTGCCACATTATGTCTATCCTTACTTTGTCCTTCTATAAGGCTATTTTTTTGGCTTTATTCATAAACATGTTAAGTGGAAGGTATTTGTAAAAGTGTGACTGTAAAACGACAATTCTCCTATTTTCATTAAAGTAGCGAAGGTCTCCTCTCCCATAACACTAGCCTATTATTGATAAAGATTTTCATTGATGTTGATGATAGCTTGATTACAAAGCCTCCCACTTGAACTGCTAGACATAAGGAAAAAAATGAGGAAACAAAGTTGTTTCTCCCTTATAGTTGTACTACAAGATGTATCGCTCCTTTGATTTCAAAATGAAATAGTATATAAACAAGTAAAAGACAGATAAGATAGAACCTAGAGAAGCTCAAGAAACATATATAAAGACGTTGGGAGAAAGAGAGGAAAAAAGGGAATCCAAATAGATAAAATGGCTAAGGTCGGTCTATGATAAGAGAGTCATCTACCTTAATTGTAAGGTATTATTGTTCTAATTCAAATTATTCTCATAGGTAATCTTTGCCTCATGTCTTGCTTCTTTTCTTTGAATTTGTGCTCATGTCTTTTTACTTTGTTCGATTCTCATATCAGTAGATTTCATATTCTTTTTTTTGACCTCATTAGCTTGATTTCATAAGTGAACACTAATTTAGAATTGAAGAGATAGGCGAAAAACATCTTTCATAATTCTAAGTAGTAAGCTTACTATCACTTTAGTTGAACCTATTATAGGATAAGTTTTTTGAATAAGTTGTCTTAAGGCGATGAAGACAACATTGCTAAGTGAATGGGTGAAAATCTCTACTCTCTTCAAGGAAAAATGAAATACTTAATTGAGGAAGTGAACTAGGCGAAGAGGTTAACTTGCTCATTTGCATAAAGTCCTATGAATTTATTGCAAGGGATTTAGGTGTGTTAGGCTAGCCATCATCCAGTCTTTGGATAATCAACGTCATATAATGCTTACTGCGATGGCAAACTTTAACTTTAATGTGTAAAATATCTTTTAAAATATATTTCTTCTTTTTTCTGTTAAATTAGGTCTTAGACCTAACTCATACCTCAAAAGTTAGCTCAGAGGAAGGAGGATTGTCAAAGCCTTGTAAAGGGTCCATACATCTCATTAACCACCAATGTGAGACTATTATCATTCTTTAACACCCCACCTCACGCCCAGAGCTTTTTTTTTTTTAAACGGGTAAGTTTGTATTCTTCAACATTAAGAATATGTTGGTCACCACCAAAAAGTTAAACTACAAACTCCATATCAAATCTATAATCTGTTGAGTATCTTCTATACATAGTTGTTTACACCAAAAGAATAAAGATACAATACAATTTCATTAGACTTTATGAATAGAATTAGACCTATTTTCGAAACATCTGACATTTCTCTCCATCCATATTGACCACCATATACATGAGGGAATCAATCTCACCATCTCTTTTGTCTCTTATTTCCCCTTCATCTAATCCAATAGCTAAGAAGGTATGTTGTATGCTCATGCATTGCCCAACTATAGCCAGTAATGTTGAGAAACAAATTTCACAACTGAGTAATGTACTTGCAATGCAAAAAAAAGGTGCTTGTTTGTCTCTTGGGTCAGCATACACAGAAAACACCTAGGAACCAATTGTCTTCTCTTCCTCTGTAGCACTTCTTGAGTTAGGCAGACTCTTTTGAAAACCAGTCAAGTGAAGCACTTAACTTTGATAGAAATGCTTTTTTTTCCAGAAATAATTCCACTTGCATTGAGTATTTGTATTAGTCACTTGGAGACCACTTGTGTAGGCACTATTTACAGAAAATATCACATTATCATTGTGTTTCCAAAGAGGTATATCAACATCTATACTGCTAAAAGAAACTTTCCCTATTTTTTCCAAGGCTACCCTCTCTATCTCCCAATCATTTAAGCGCCTCCTAAAAGAGATATATCACCCCTGTATGGACCAACACTCCTGAATTGTCACCTCAGGGTTACACAAATAAGAATAGGTCAGGGAAAGCCTCCTTTAAAGGAGTTTGATCAATCCACCTATCTCTCCAAAATTTTGTCTTTGCTCCATTACCAACCTTGAGGCAAATATTGTCTTCCATTAATTTCCAATATTAATTGACTTAAGTCCGATAGTTATGGATGGATTTGATTGATGATCGGAGATTATAAAAGTATATCGACCGTCTATAATAATCAATGTTATCATTAATTATTATAGATGTCCAATCACTATTGATGCTCCATTTCGACATCAACGAATATTCAACTAAACACTCTATTATGTGTTCAGAGAAATACATTCAAGAAATTAGAAAATTCCTTGATCGGGTCTTAAAAACTCGAATGATGCCATAAAAAAATTCTCAAGCACTACTATTTGTCTTTCAAACTAGGAATGTTTTGATTTATCTCTAACATGCATAGACAGTTACTGGAGAAGCAATAAGTTACTATAGACTAGTATTGATTTCTAGATGTGTCAACAATGCAAGCGCAAATATCATAGTACAGAACTAAAGAATGGTTTGGTAGGATGTATTACCGAAAATAATATATGCATCCGTACTAATACATCTCATTCTCCTATTTTTATATATCCTACCAAACGATTCCTAACATTAAACCACACAGGCACCTAAAGCTAGTTTTAATCGTACTCTAATAAACTCATGCCATAAAAAACACTACAGAACTTATGCATTATTGAGTTGATCCTATAAGAAAATATGGAGCCTCCACAGATTCGATTAAGCAAAAAAATAATTGCAGTAATAAATACTTGAAAAGTTAAATATAAGATGCTTCTAGTCTTCATCAGTATAACTATAACGCACCTGAGAAAATAAGCGACGGTTTTTCCACAATGCTGAGTCGTGATTACATGCCATGTCTTCCAAAAACTTTTGATCTGAAAATTCCAGAAGAAAAAGCAATTAAAATATGATCTCGATTTACAAGTTGTACTAAATTACTTGAGGGAAGAAAATAAAATATGACGCAAAAGTATCGAAAACCAAAATCCGAACAGAAGAAAAGGTGAAAATTGCCTTTAATTTGGCTGTCGAACAAAAAAGCTGAAAATTAAGCTAAAATGGAAAAGCATACGACACAAACAGCGAATCGGTGTCTAAATCAACGCCATTAAAAACGCGAGAACAAGCACTGATGAGAAGAAAACCTTTAGCAAACAGCATCGGAAAAAATTGATCGTACAATTCGATTCGAAGAGGATCGGAGAAATGAACGAACTACCGAAGAAAAGTGAGTGATTATTGTGGTATTTGATGCAAAAATGGAGATGAGAGACATGAATACGTACCTGTAACACGAGTTCGATTCTAGAAATGGAAAGAGAGATAGAAAGAGAGAGGGGAGC